>JAVTVY010039679.1:0-17764 GCA_036873755.1 Hanleya hanleyi | reverse complement strand
ACCTGATAGCATAGCTACCCACAATTCTACTTCCTTCTTGTTCTACTGCTTCGTAGGGCTGGAAGTAAACATTGTCAACTCCGTGAAAAAGTGCCTTTTCTAGCGAAACTACTCACAGTTGGATTATCTCAGACGTCTGATTTCCTGCAAGAAGTCCTTTGGGAAGTATTCTATAAGTTATCAGCGTAAAAATGGCTCAAAATATGTCTCAAATGTCATGCATGTCTTGTGGAGGTGACAAGCCTAGTTATGACCTTCACTCATTGTGTCCGCCATGCCGCCAGAGTAGAATCTGTACATGGGACACGGCCTGTGAAGAGTGTATTGTGTGGGCGCCCGGCATATTCCAGGTGTATCTGGCCGGTTCTCTGGCAGCTAACGAAGGAAATAGTGTTGTTATGCCTACCAATCTCGCCAACGAGACATATGTAGCACAGTCTCCTCGTACTAGTGTAGACGAGGAGTCTAGGGGGTTTGTTAGTTCTGTAGCTGGGTCTACGGTAGTCAGCCTATTGGACGTAAATAAAGATAAACAAACACCCCCCCCCGCTCACGATGCTTCCATTTCAGGCCAGGCGAAGGGTCAATCAGGTAAGCGATCGACCCGGTTGGTACAAGTGGAAGGAGTAATCGAAGATATGGAATCTGGTACTACGACGACTGTAGAAGTGGAGATTCCTATTGAGCGGACGCCTGGATGTGACGATGAAGGGAAATCGGTGACGGACCCAGGCTTAGCGTGGGAAAGCCAGGGGACTCCGATCTCTCGATCGGAGTCGACTTATGATTACGAAAACTTGGGCAGCACCAGTGAGGGGCCTAATGTTAAGTTTTCATTTGGGTCCGGGGTTGGGAAAATACCTTCCTCGACGCTGTCGAGGCCTGGACTTCCCGGTCGCTCAGTTACGCCTTTAACTGTTGCTTCCGGTTTGTCTGAATTTCCCCAACCTGCCTCCGGTTACTCTGGTGGCCTTCCTCGTTCCCTTGCCGAGACGTTTGTGTCTACGAGCCTTCTGGGCCACCAGAGATTAAGGTTCCCGCAACAACGGCAGTATGGTATGTATTCAGGTACCCATGATATGTCAAATTTTTGCCTGTGTCTGAGTTGCGTTATCAAGAACCCTCAATCAGACCATGTCAAATTATGCGGCATCCGGTTGCTGGTCTACCTTCGCCCTTGCGTGGCTTAGGTCAGATATCTGCTTCCGGGGGTGTTCGTGGTACGGGACCGGGATTATTACGTATGATGCGTCCTCCTATGCTTCCGGTTTACGACCTCGTATGCCAGTTCACCGACCTTTACAGTGGCCGTGCTCACGTCCAGCTGGAGGGTCCTTGAGTGTGAACACACCTCGTCAGGCCTTGCTTCCGGTCCACTCTCAAGTGACTGATCCCACATTGGCTGCCATACTGCGCGGTATGGAACAGCAGCGTGAGGAAATGAAGGAATTGAGAGAGATGATGACCAGTCAATTCCGAAGTAGTACGCCACTGCTTCCGGTTTTGACTGAACAGTCTAGGAAACCGGAAGCTAATTTGTCGAGGACTATCCCTTCCAATACTCCCTCCTGGCAGGAAGCCCCGGAAGCTATGGAAGTGGATAGGGACCAGTACAGTAGATCTGAATTGAATGAACCTACCAATACTGATCCGGATGCTAGGAAATATTATGAGCTTATTTCCGGCATCTATGACTTAATTCCTGATATGCAGCTTCCGGTCCCACATGCGGGGGATATTGAAACTGAATCAGGAGAGTCAAACCGGGTTACGAGGTCGGCTACCACGCTTCCGGCCTCAACTGCTATTCATTCTATCTGCCATTTATTCCATAGAACTTTAGCAGAACCCGCTACGCAGGAGGAACGTGCTATAAGGTTGAGACCAAAAGCTCGCTTCCGCCCTGCAGGATCTTCTGGTCCATTCCCAGTACAGAAGCCAAACACACGAAGTTACGGCGTACATAACTCACCGTTTAGCTTCCGGTCTGCAGAGGTGAACGGCGACTTTCAGTATTTATGCTCTAGCAATACTAAAGTGCCTAGTAATCCGGATGTTCCTTGCACGAACAAACAGGCCGCAGTACTTGAGGAAACTGCTCGACAAGGATTGGCGATTACGAATCACCTTGACTGGTTTCTTAAAGCCATAAAGGATGGTTTATTCTCGCTGTCGGGCGCGGACAGTCAAGAGCAGTTACAGGAGGGTATAAACCTCGTTCTTGACTACCAGAAGATTGCTTCCGGTGCTGTAGAAGATTTACTGGTACACAATGCCTACCTATCTTCTATGCTATTGTATTTAAGGAGAAAGGCCTTCATTCCTTTTATGCATAGTTACACACCGGAAGCTGTAAAGAGGAGTCTACTAGAGACATCTACGGCTCCTTCTTTACTGTTTGGTGATGCTGTTGCCGAAGTTCGACCTGAAATGGATCGTATAGAGCATGACAGGTCAGTTGCTTCCGGTGCTTCGTCTAAAAGACCTATGGCTTCCGGGTCGGGTCCAAAGGCGAAGAAGGCTAAGAAGAACCCGCCTAGTTCCAAGGCTAATAAGGGTGCTTCCGGCCAACGGCATAACCAAGCGCCTGCTTCTTTAGAGCCTAGAGTATCTACCTATGGCCATAAGAAGCAGGGTAAGGGGAAATCTAAGCAGTCAAATAAGGATTCCTGATGTCTCGGACCGTACCGGATGGCTTCCGGTATGGCGGGAACACCGAGACATAACGTTTCCAGTTCCCCAGCAACTAGACCTTCCGGTAGGGGGAAGCCTACAGTTGTTTTGGAGGAACTGGATAAGGATCAGGACGGAAGCGTGGGTCATTCGAACGATCAGATACGGCTATCGCCTATTGTTCGACACGCTTCCTCCCTTGACTGCTCATCCCCTTCCGTCTCGTATACCATTACGAACGGGTCATCTATCAGCAATACAGTCCTCTGTGGACAAGCTGATAGAGAAGGCAGCTGTAATAGAGCTTCCGGTTTCGGACACGTCACCCGGATTCTATTCGCCGGTCTTTCTGGTCCCCAAGAAAGACACGTCCGAGATGCGCATGGTTATAAACCTAAAGCGCCTCAACAAGGACTACCTCACTCCACCGCCACACTTCCGCATGGAGTCCTTCCGGTCTATCCGGACGGTACTCGGACAAGGGGAATGGCTGACTTCTCTGGATTTAAGGGATGCATACCTGCATATCCCGATACATCCGGAGGACAGGAAGTACTTGAGATTCATGGTCGGCAAACGACGCTTCCAAATTCAAGTGCTTCCGTTCGGCCTATCCACTTCCCCTTGGGTGTTTACACGAGTGTTTACACCAGTGGCACAGTTCCTGCACAGTCTAGGTATAAAGTACCACTTTTATATCGACGACTCCCTGCTAAGGAATGCCTGCAAGGAGCAGTTAATCCTAGACACCCAGTTTGTCTTAAGGATGTTGACTTCTCTGGGATACATCCCACACGAAGAGAAATCAGAGCTGATTCCTTCACAAAGGCGCAAATTTCTGGGGGTGGAATACGATACGCTACGAGCTCTCACCAAACCCCCAGAAGATCGATGGCTAAAGATAACGACGAAGATACCTCAGTTCCTCAAGTTATCTCAGGCCAGGGCTTTACACTTTGCTGCGATAATCGGCCTCTTGACGTCAACACAGGACGTAACACCAAGAGGGCGGTTGCAGCTTCGTCCCTTAATGATTTACTTCAATCATCAATGGGTCGAAAGGCAGTTGAATCCGTGGATACCTGTAAAACCGCTAGTCAAACAATGCCTCCAATGGTGGCTGGATCCACTCAACGTTATGCCAGGTGTGTCCCTACTTCCGTTTCGTCCGTCACATCACCTGTTCACGGACGCATCTATGGAAGGATGGGGAGCCCACCTCGAGTCCAAGTCGACATCCGGGTTATGGACAATCGAGGAACGCTCGTACCATTTAAACGTGTTGGAGTTTATGGCAGTGACACATGCCATCCGCACGTGGGTGAGCGTTTTGACCGACAAGAACCTGCTGGTTGCGACGGACAACACAACAGTCGTGTCCTATATCAACAAGCAGGGGGGACGAGATCTCCGCAATTACAAAGCCAAGCGGAAATCTTTTTCGGTCTGTGTTGGGACAACAACATATCGGTGTTGGCCAGGCACATCCCGGGGGTACTGAACGTCTTAGCGGATTCGCTTTCACGATGGAATCAGATAATTCCCACGGAGTGGCAACTTCACCCAGACATACTAAAACAAATAGCTCATGTCTGGGAGATGCCACACATAGATCTGTTCGCCACTCGGCGCAACAATCTACTGCCCCTGTTCATGTCGCCGGTCCCGGATCCGTCGGCATATGCAGTGGACGCACTATCGCAGGACTGGTCAAGGATGGTAGCATATGCGTTCCCTCCTCCAGCTATCCTAGCGAAGGTACTTGTTCCGTGGTGGCCAGCAAGGCCGTGGTTCCCGGAACTACTAGATCTTCTGGTAGATGTACCAAGACAGCTTCCGGTATGGCACAATCTACTGCGCCAGCCCGGAACGTCGATATTCCACAGCCAGCCAGGACTGTTCCACTACCACGTGTGCAAGTGCTCAAGCAGCACTTTGCTCAGGCGGGATTTTCAGCGGAGGTTGGGCGCCGAATGGCACAATCAATTCAACCGTCCTCTTCCGCTGTATACAACTCAAAGTGGGCAATCTTCGATCTTTGGTGTGGAGAGAGGGATATCAATCCATCCTGCGCCACTATCCCTGAAGTAGCAGAGTTTCTATTGTATCTGTTCAGGGATAGGGGCCTGGTGCCCGCTACGGTAGAAGGTTATAGGGCAGCTATTGCTCAACCTATTCTACTGGGATTAATCCCTCGACTGATCCAAATTTATCTGCACTAATCAAGTCATACAAGATAACTGGTCAGTCGGCTGTTCCGAAATTACCTAAGTGGGACTTAGCCTTAGTACTTCGGCAATTAGGAGAGCCACCTTTCGGGCCAATAGAAGCTATTGAGCTAAAATATTTATCATACAAAACTTCGTTTTTGTTGGCTCTTGCTTCAGCAGCTAGGGTGTCAGAGCTGCATGCGCTCGATAAAAGGAACATCAGACACTCTAGGAACTGGAGCAAGGTAGTTCTCACAACAGTTCCTGAGTTTGTGGCCAAGAATCAAGCCCTCTACGATTCCATATCTCGAGAGTTCACAATTCCAGCCTTATCTGATTTCCTTTCGTCCGGTCTTGAATCAGACATGTTAATGTGTCCGGTTCGGCCTCTTGCGTGTTACCTGAATCGTACAGAGGAGATCAGAGCGGGAAGGAGGCGTTTGTTTATCCCTTTCGATCCCAAAGCCAAACAAGAAATAAGTAAAAACACTATCTCGAGTTGGCTCAAAAAAACGATTCGGCTAGCGTACTCCACGGCTACTGATAGGCAAGCCGCGCTTGTAAACGTTTCGGGTCACGAGATTAGGGCATTAGCGGCATCATGGCCTCTATGGACCAACAGATCGGTGACAGACATTATGAGGGCGTGCTACTGGAGGTCAAACACGACATTTGCCTCCTACTATCTCCGGGACATGACGTTGGCATGTATCGACCTCTATTCCATCGGCCCACTTGTGACCGCACAGCGGGTGTCAGGGGGACCGAGGCCAGCAATATAGCTACAAAAGTCCGGGCGTACAGTTGTAACCCTGCTTGCGGGTGAGTGCATTTTTTTCTCTCGGCCCCTTTCGAAAAAAAGGGGGGGGGGGCGTATATTGCATCTCAGCCTTGAAGTCAGAGTAGCAACAGAGGTTCCCTGTGTACCATAGGCATACAGGTTATTACTGTTGTATGATTTCATGGATCCTCTGTGAGGTAGAAGATCTATGATTTCTACTTTGAACTAGTCACTATGTATGGCATTTATCACTACCACGGATTGTATCAGTTTGCCCACCTACCTTACGGTGGCACTCTATGCAAAGAGTGGAAGTGAGGTAAGTTTTCAGCGCAAATAACAAAAAAAATTTACAAGTAAATTTTCTGTTATTAAGCTAAAACTTACCTCACTTCCAGTGATGCCCGCCCAACCTCCCCACTATGATACATCCAGACCATGTATCGCAGTGGAACAAGAAGGAAGTGGAATTGTGGGTAGCTATGCTATCAGGTGACTAGCAGGGGAGATAACTGTGTCATTTAAATTCTTACTGTGGTATTTCATGTAGACAAGAAATGCAAAGAGTGGAAGTGAGGTAAGTTTTAGCTTAATAACAGAAAATTTACTTGTAAAATTTTTTTATTAAAGTTGAACTGAAATATTGAATATGGAGTAATATGAATCTATTTTGGAAAGTGCCATTATCAACTACCGCTGAACCATCAATATCATGTGTTATTGACACCATCATGGTGGTGGTTGAAACATTTGAGAACTCAATACCAATAAGTGAATCGGTGGTAAAAAAAATTGAAAACTCGATCGCAATGTTTGGATCGGCGGTAAAAAATTTTGAAAACTCAATTTCACCATTGGGAAAACTCAATTTTGAGTAATATTGAGTTTTCGGTGGTAAAATTTTTGACTTGTATGAATCCCTGACACTCAGATCTCGTACACTTTTCACGGTTTATTTCAATTTGATATAAAAGTAATTTCTTGAGACTCAGAGACACAAAAACTGACCTGGTTAGTGCTGGGATCAAGACTCTTCCCTGGGAGGAGTTTCGCGGGTTACGTGACCTCTCCCTGTACGTGCGGGAGCAGTTATTAACTCCACTTTTTAGGTACCTCTAATCCGCGAGAGAGAGCGATTCTCGTACAGCAGACGAAAGTCGCAAATGTATGCTGAATTGTTGTAAATATCATCGCTCATGCACTTAAAAAATTTGTTTGTGTAATTGTAGAAGAAATGATATATACTAACTGGACAATTTATCAATTTCACCTGTTCACATTAAAAGGCTGAACAGCGACTGTCGTTATTTGGACGAAAAACGAGATTATTTTACCTCCGGAAAACCTTCGGCAGTCATCGGAAGTATAACTCTTCGGCCGTCAATAGCTGATAGCGTGTCCGCTAATAATCCTGAAGAAATACTCATTTCAGAAATATATAGATTGGTATATTTGTATGCTATTTCATGATTCAACCGGAAGATGACACTGATTTACTGGAAATGTGAGTTTGTCGACATTTCACGGTGAACATTCGTTCGGAGATAGGGAGGGGCGGTCGAAGAAAAGCAATGACTGTAACCGTTATCAGCGCTTACGGTTAAGGATCGTACAACGCAGGGAAACGTTGCGTAAATAAATGAGATAATAGGAAACCGAAGGTCTCGTACAGAAGCTCTTTCGCATTTATTGGCTCCGTGAAACTGCAACATAAGAAATAAACCAGAATTACTGACAAGTTTTAGCGCTAACAAACAGTAATTGACATGCAGTTCGCATAAGGCTTCGTTACAAACATTCAGACAGTAGTTTGTCGTTCTGAACGAGAAAATGATAACATTGAAAACTGGACCCTTCATGACACATTCTTCGGACAAGAATAAACATGTTTACTCAACCATTTCTGACAACTAAAGTTATGACTCTCACAATAAACTCAGCGACAGTTGTCTTAATAAACAAAAGAAGGACACAACTAACCAACTTTGGATCCTCTAATCTCATTCGCAATGGTCAACGTCTCAATTCGCAAACCTCGTGTCTGAGCGCGCCACTAACACTACATTCCTATACAAATTACGGAATCGTAGCGGGTCCGCTCTAACATGTCTAAGCGGCAAGTCCGTAGTCCGCAGAACAATACATTAATGTCGGTAGACATTACAATGACTGCGCCCCGTGTCGCATGACATAAATACAGCTGTCGAAATGGGATTGTCGTCTGGCTTTCGTGGAATGAATATGATGGTCATCAATCATGTTGCCTATACTGGTTGGCGATAAAATGGACTTCCCGTGTGATGGAAACCAGAAGTAAGTATGACCCGGGAAACAATTAAAAAAAAAAAATACTTCCAATCATACCAAGAAGTAGAAATTTTGACAGACAAATTAAACTTCACCCCCGCACATTAAAAGAAATATCATACAAGAAACATAAACATGATATACGGTGATATAAATACATAAAGAAAAAATACCCCTACCAAGATGAATAACTGTATCAATGGGTCACACTGCATTTCAGAGCAGAGCTGCAGCGAGGTTTAACCTGTAAATGAAGTGTATTTTTATGTTTGTATACGCTCATTAGGACCACTATTGGCGGTGCATGTCATCCAATGTCCTCTCGTTTTTTTTTATATATGGATTCATGTATTCATTCGTTGTGAAATCAAATGCAATCATTAACTAAGTCAATCATGGCTCGTTACTGAAATTTTATTCTCAACAAGCAGGTTTTTTACGTCTTATTGCACAGTTAATTACTGCTGCCAAGTTTGAAATAAAATGCAATATGTTCCGAAATATCGCACCTTTTTCGTTATAATATTTGTAAATTTCCGTGACGGAATCACAGTGGAAGTTCACCGTAACGCGTTTTGACTCAGTGTTAACTTGCTTTTCTAATTCTTTTGCTGCTCTGTTTCGATCTGATTATCCGAATAGGACATTTATTACTAACATACAGTACCCAAAGATGACAGCATTTTTTTCCTCGTGAGAACGAAGTGAAATCACAAAAAATCGTGACAGGATCACGAGTGCGCATTTTGAATTGTCTCCATAAAAGGGCTTTATTAATTACACATTTTCTGCAAAAAATATTCCTAACATGATCTAATTATAATATATACACTTCAAGCTCTTATTTTGACCATTGTGTAGTTGCTGTCAAATGCATATCTTTTCTACAGATGTTTAAAAATAGTATACTTTTCAGTTAAATGCAAGTTTTCTTCCTTGATAATTTTAAATTTCCCGAATTTTCCCGGTTTATAAATTGTCGGAAATAAAATTTCCGCTTAAAACACATCTTGTCTGTTATTGGCATGTTCCTGGAGATTATAGGAAGCGAAACAAAAAAACAGCATGGTCTATGAAATAAATGTGGCGTGAACGTTGTGTGAAAAATGTTTTTGGTGACGGCGGCTTCTACGTCAAATTTCTGCAACCTGTGATTCATCAGTGTTTAATTATTTGTCAAATCAATTGCAATCATTTACCGTTAATGTGTGATTCTCATGTCTTATATGGGAGCTCAGTACAATAAAGAATCTTATCTTATCATGCGCACAATTAATTTTCGGCGAAACCAATCTCGCATTCGTCTATTTCTGTATTGGGGAAATTAGCCCAGTTGCTGAGTTCTGGGGATATATTAGTATTATTCAACTAAACATAGAAATAGTTTTGTATAATTTGAATGAATTATGTTTGTTTGGCTAAAATTAATTTTATTTCACAATAAAATGCGATCGGCACTATTTCGTAGCCGGCTCACTACTTGATCGCCATACACTCCCCACAGATGGCCGAGTTGTGTGTTCCATGTGAGAGGCTAGATACCGCTAAATACGGAAATAGCCGAACGTGAGATTGACCATCCACCAGTCAGATTTTTGGACTGGATTCCGGGTCGCGCGGACATCGCCGGATATGACATCATATATAGTAAAATAGGTGTTTTTTCAAGTCTGCATAATACCTCTGTTGAGGTGGCGTTAAAAATAATTATCTGGAGATTATTTTTCCTGCTTATCTGCACAGAGAATATGAAAAGTAGTTGCTCATGTGCAAAACTGAAGGAGTTGTTCGGCCGGATTAAAACTGAACCGTGCGTGCGTGGGTTTTCCCCTAGATGTCATAGCAACGTAGTAATATTCAACTTCCGCCATTGGAGGCCAGGATGATAAATGAGCCTGTGAAAGGGAGCATGCGCTGTTGAGAGGATGGTATTCCCTATGAGCATGAGGCCAACCCTGAGAAAGAGCAGATCGGCTGTTCAGTTATTAGCATGACCCATTTATCCCGTTGGAGATAGTGAAACACAGCAACGCCGCAAAGCCGCTATGCAGAAACTGATAGTTTCCCAGCTAACCCGATGTGAAGCCCTGGCTTGGTTGACATTGAGAATTTAAATATCTACACACATCATATCCGATCAAGAGTTTTTAACCTGTTGTCATATCTAGGCCTACCTAGCAACGCCGCAAAGCCGCTGTGTAGTAATTGACAGTATGCAAACTAACAGAAGACCGCAACGCCGCTGTTTAGAATTAAAAGTTCGGAAAGATGTACGTCCAAAGATTACAAGACCGCAACGCCGCTGCTTAAAATTGAAAGTTCGTAAAGACATAGGACTAGGCCTACATACAAATCCTTTCTGTAATATAACCCCGACCACCCACCCCATATTTCTGAAAAGTGTTATTTATCTAAATGGTGTTCGCTATCGCGAAGTCCAAAACTAGGCTCGTTTCCCGTGATATCTTACATGAAGTATGTACCTAGTCCAAAACTAGGCTCGTTTCCCGTGATATCTTACATGAAGTATGTACCCAACACTGAGAAGCAGAAATTTCCTGGTGGTGTGTACCATAATACGCCTACCATCTTCGAAGAGCTGGCTGATGAGGGTCTTGTGATACCAGAACCGTGATTTTCCTTACCGGGCGTGCTATGACTTTGAAGCGATTTTGGAACCTATGGACATTACCTCAGCCAAAACGCAGTGGACGCAGCGCCATGTTCCCGTGAGTGTGAGCATTTCCATCAACGTTCCCGGCTATGACGTGAGTGCGGCCAGTACGGAATTGTTGGTGTCCATGTTCCAGGACGTGCTGGACCAACTCGACGATAGAATTCCTACACCCGGTGTATCGTTCAGCGACGATGAAGAGACTGACATAGAGACTCAGACCGAGGAGACTGAGATGGAGGCTGAGACCGAGGAGACTGAGATGGAGACTGAGGAGGAGGAAGAAAGTGAGACCGAGGAGAAGAAATCAGTCAAACACCCAAAGCCGTACGCGGAAAAATTGAAAGCCCGATTCCTACAATACCTGTCCCAGTTATCCGTGCTCGGATTCAATTCGGGCCGATACGATCTCAACATGGCTAAGGAATTTATCTACCCCAACTTGGCCCAGTCAAATACCACCAAGTCCGTCATAAAAAAGATCAATAATCACATGGCCCTGACCACCACGTCACTACATTTCCTGGATGTACGCAACTAACTAGCTCCCAATTATAGCTATGATCATTGGGTGAAGGCCTATGACTCTGCACAAACCAAAGGGAGGTTCCCTTACACGTATATGTCGACGCTCGGCCGCTTGGAGGAAACACAGTTACCACCCCGGGACGCTTTCTTCGACGATCTCAAGCAGGTAGAATGTTCTGAAGAAACGTACCGGGAACTTCAGCAGGCATGGAACGACCAACACATGCAGACCTTGCGAGATTTTCTGGTGTGGTATAACAACCTGGATGTGGTCTCTTTCCTTGAGGCAGCCGAGAAAATGTCCCAGCTCTTTCGTCGTGAGATGGACTGGCCGTCCGGCACCTTTTTCAAGATTTATCCACCTACTTCTCGCTGATACAGCAAAAAGATGAGGACATGCACGATTGTTTGCGGAATAACATGGTGGGCGGCCCTAGCCTCATATTCCACCGATACTACGAGAAAGACGTCACAACCATTCGAGGTGAGAATGTGTGTGCGAAATTTATCGGATTCGATGCCAATGCGCTTTACTTATCGCTCTCCCAACCGATGCCAACCGGCCATTATATGCGCTGGTTGGCCGAAGGCCAGCATTTCACACCTCAACGGACCCATAGGCATCTCGCTGACCAGTGGCTGGACTGGGAAGCCCATCGACGCGGCATTTCTATACGCCATCAAACCAACGCCACAGAGAAGCGGATAGGAGATCGCCGACTGCCCGTCGATGGGTTTGCCCTTGTACATGGAACACCCACCGTATTTCAATTCTATGGATGCTACTGGCATACGAATGTAAGCTCAGTGCTGAACACTACAACGAACGGCTTGGATAAACACCAAAAGAACTGCAGGCGGTAGTGACAGACAACGGAGATTACATTAAAGAGTTGGGTTACGATCTTATCGAACTGTGGAAGTGTGAATTTCACACCATGCGCCAGACCCTCCCACAATTACGCGACTTCCTCAAAGCGCCAGAGTACCCGATGAGTCGCCGGCGACTCCTGACTACGCCACAGATACTCGATGCAGTCCGTACCGAGGCACTCTATGGTTTCCCTTAAGCCACGGTTCGCCGAGTGCCCAACTATTTTCAAGAACACAGAGGTGAGTCGACTCGACATTGGAGAGACCATGGGGGCCTACGCTGAGGAACACCACTGTCTTCCCTAACCCCGCCGGATGCAGATTGGCAGTATGTGGGCTGAAAAAGTCTTGCTGGGCACCCCACTCCTGCGATTGTACATGAGCCACGGCCTCGCAGTGACGCGTGTGTACCAAGCCATACAGTATGTACCGAACGCCTGTTTCGCCGACCAGGCAAACACAGTGATATCTGCCCGTCGTCAAGGGGATAAGGATCCCAGTAAAGCCATTATCGCCGAATCCTGGAAACTGACGGGCAATGGCTACTATGGGAAAACTGTGACCAACCAAGACAAGCACGTCAACGTCAATATCTGCACCACCCAACAAGCGCGCAAAAAGATCAACTCGCCACTGTTTCGGTCCGTCGACGTCATCAATGACGTCACGTATGAAGTCACCTCAGCCAAAAGGGTCATTACCGCCCCAAATTGGATGTATGGTGTACCAGGTGGCCAAATTACGGATGCTGCAATTTTGTACGATTTCACAAAAATCTGCCTACATGGCTGTATCTAACGCAGATTGGGAGCCACTCGTGAAACCGGAGGTACGAGCCCAGTATGAGGCGGAACGGGACCAGTGGCTTTTTAAGTTAGAGTGGAGTGGCGATGCCACGATCGCCCTGTCGTCCAAGACGTACTATTGTTACGGTAGAGACCAAAACAATAATTTCAGCTTCAAAGGGGTCAACCGGCGCGACCCTACCATCGACAAAGCCCTCTACCTAGACGGGCTCCAAAGCCAGGCCAGTGCCAGTGGAACCAACAGAAGATTCCGGGTCGTCGACAAGCAGATGCGCTCGTACATCGAGCAATGGGATGCCATCACATTTTTCTACCTGATTCGCGAAGTCCTTCCGGATGGGGTCAGTACAACGTACCTGGACTTGTGAATACTACTACTTCAAAAAGAAATCTCTAATCGATGACGTCGGTAAACTATACCCGGACTTGTGAATTTGTGAACTCTATGAATAATGTACATACATAGATATTTGAACTCTAAGTGAACTCGAATTACTATATGTACATTACGCCAGTTCGATAAATTTTGTCTAATTGTGAACTGTTATATATATATTCTATAACGAATATTATGGATTAAGAATACTGATCAGCGATACGGATTTGATATTTTTGGAACATCATGATGTCTTGCTGGCATCACTGAAAACTGTTGACCGCTTCTCTCTTGCAGGAAACAAGCCTATGTTTATGTATACTATGATTGTCTTTTTGAATTTGGTGCTAATACTGTTATATGGAAAATGGAATAGGTCTTTGGATTATGGACGCGGATATTCTCTAATGGACGACGGCTGGATTATGAATGACGGACTAGACGCTTGTAATTGTGAATAATTAGTGTATATACATTACGCCAGTTCGATGAATTTGTCTAATTGTGAACTGTTGTATACTCCATTCTTGTGAAGTTGTGAATAATTACTCTATACACATTACTCCAGTCCGATGAATTGGTCTAATTGTGAACTGTTATATACTCCATACTTGTGAAGTTGTGAATAATTACTCTATATACATTACTCCAGTTCGATGAATTGGTCTAATTGTGAACTGTTATATACTCCATACTTGTGAAGTTGTGAATAATTACTCTATATACATTACTCCAGTTCGATGAATTGGTCTAATTGTGAACTGTTATATACTCCATACTTGTGAAGTTGTGAATAATTACTCTATATACATTACTCCAGTTCGATGAATTGGTCTAATTGTGAACTGTTATATACTCCATACTTGTGAAGTTGTGAATAATTACTCTATATACATTACTCCAGTTCGATGAATTGGTCTAATTGTGAACTGTTATATACTCCATACTTGTGAAGTTGTGAATAATTACTCTATATACATTACTCCAGTTCGATGAATTGGTCTAATTGTGAACTGTTATATACTCCATACTTGTGAAGTTGTGAATAATTACTCTATATACATTACTCCAGTTCGATGAATTGGTCTAATTGTGAACTGTTATATACTCCATACTTGTAAAGTTGTGACTTCGCATATTCTCTATATACATACGTGTTCACCTTAACTCCTGTTTGCGCCAGTTCCACGTTCTTATATACTTGTACATACTTGTATATACATTCTTGTTCAAGTTACTTGTTCACTAAAATAAAACATTCGAACTCCACTTGGGTTTGCATGAAGTTATTATTGGACGTCAGAACAACAACACCGCAAGGGGAAATTCGGAAGTAGTAATCATGTCCCGGGGCACTTCAAGGTTATATGCATATCAGGGCCTTAACGCCTGTGTTTGTTTTCTGGGTTACATTTGGCCCCATTCCAGTCCACTGGTTGGCTACTTTCTCAGCGGACTCATTGACTGGCCAGTTTGGTTAAAATTCGAATCCTCACATGTCTGTTCAAGCATTGGACATTAATGGTCGCTTGTTTATGCTCACACAGAAAACACACAAGGCAGGGTTTTTGGGTGAGATTTCATTTTGGTTTTTTTCAACAATAAATCTCAACAATGTGAGAACAACCACGTCAAAACTGAAGCCCAGAACAGGGGGCTTGTACATTGAAATCGATAGAAGTTAAGCCCAGAACGGGGCTTGTACATTGAAATGATCAGCGGCGCAGTCATATACAAGTACATCTCGGTCCTCGGCCTTGGCGTACTCGTCAAACATCTGTACTATGGTAGATAAGGTTCTTCCCCGACATCGATGGTACAGGTAGAACAAGCAATATTGTCCGCACACGCTACTGGTCAGCATTTGCAAGGCTTGATTGTTCGAATACACCACGTCTCTGTGCCTTCATCCATGAAATTTGTTAAATCAGGATGGAAGGGTGACAGGCCGTATGGGTCAAAGAATTCACCCTGCTGTTCTGTCAAGTACACGGCCAACCAACGTTGACCTTGCCGATCCATCGGGTCCGTGTTGAGGACGTAGGCGACAGGATACACACGGTCTAATGGGAACACATCTCGGGCGAACACCCCTCGAAAGACCATACGTGCCCCTGGGTCATTCTCCAGCACGGTGATTATCTGGTCTGTATCCATGATAGGTGGCAAAGTCACACAGGACGTTGCGCGCCTTGTCCGCTTGAATGATGTTGTCAAACTCGGCGTAGCAGATCGCATTGACGGTGCTCCGGAGGGCTCGTGCAAAGTGGACTTCCAATCGTAAATTGCCTTGCTTGGCGAGGGCCAGCCGATTGTCGTTCTCTAAGGTGGGGGTTAGATCGAAACAGAACAACGTGTATCCGCTCACGTAGTCCTCCCGACCGATCATATTCCCTTCGTCCTGGTTGATTTGAGCGGTCGGTGTAAACAGGTTCTGATAAGCTCGAATGAAATTCCCGCGCTCAAAGTTCGGTGTTAAGGCCGTGGCTGGGACTTGTTGTCCGCCCACATGCAAGGCCACAAAATTGATACCGAAATGTTTAAAGTCAAACGGGTTCTCTGGGTAGGCTCCGCTGAAACTGGTACTTTCCACACAGGCCAGGATCAATCGCTTGGGCAGTTCCCCCAGGAACAGGTTTTGTTTGTTGGCGCTCATATTCCCGACAGGCACAGAGAACACTTTGATTTGCACACGTCGGATATGGTACTGGGCTGGTTTTGTTTCCAAGGCTTTGAGGTGTCCTAATTGAACGGCTGGATTCGGTTTCACTTTTCGGACATACAGGACTGCTTCTTCGATGACGATCTTATAGTCGGCTACATGCTCCTCTACGTTAGTGGCCATCAAGGCGAATGTCGGAGGCGCCCGTATCAGTCGAATTTTGATGGGAATCTTGTTCAAGAGGTACCTGTCTTGCATGAAGAGTTCTGCGTGCAGTCGACCGATGAGATCGACCGAGCTGCCGTTCGCAGTGAAAGCCTTCCGTTTGTTATATCCCGCATGTTCTCCGTGCCCAAGTGCTCGGCTGTGTCCCGGTAGAATAAAGGGGCTGTCAGCTGAGATTTCTTAGCCTCTCGTCCATACGACAACAGCGTCTCGATGTAGGCTCGATAGGGGTACGTGTTGGTCGAGTCACTGGTGAGTTTGTCGCTGAGAAACATATCCGCCTGTTGAAACATAGAGTGCAGCCAGAGATTCGTCGGGCCCACCGTTGCACAGTCGACGACTCTGTAGCCATCCCCATTGAAGATGTGAGATTTCATATACAAGTACGTATGGGCTAAATCCACATAGGCCGTATCCGCATTACTGATGGTGAACTCGATGGGCCCTGTTTCGTTGATGCTGGAGAACGGGAGGTGCTCCACCCATGATACTTATTCGGCACTGGTCTGTGTGGGCGGGACGGTTCACAAATCAAATTCACTGTTAGTGGAAGGACAGGACTCTGCGTGGATTAAGGATATGTTTAAGAAAAGAAATCCCAGGTCTTCGATGTGCGTCGTCGCTGGGGCGGTCGTCGACTGGTGCGCGGTCGCGGTGGTGCAGGTCTTTTATTTCCTACGGTGCGTTGTGCTTAGGCGACCAATACACCTCCTGCTTCTTTGGCTCGGCGTTCCAATCCTTGTTTGGGTGCTGCACCGCCCAAGACATCACCGGTGACTTGCAGTCCACTACGTACCGCTTGTTTGCCGATCGCTTTCACCCCACGCGTCACCAAGGGCAGGAACGTTTTGACGATGCTCCCCAAAATGTTCCCCAGTCCATGTCCTCGTTGAATGTGTGTACCTGCAAAGACCGGAAGGCCACCCCCGGCCTGTTGGGTATAATAGTCCATATAGCTGCGTGCATCGCACTCGTAAGGCAATGATTGTCTTTTTGAATTTGGTGCTAATACTGTTATATGAAATATGGAATAGGTCTTTGAATTATGGACGCGGATATTCTCTAATGGACAACGGCTGAATTATGGATGACGGACTAGACGCTTGTAATTGTAATCTTCATTATACAAAGTTGGGAGAACGTGCTTGTCGAAAATGAAGTGTGACCACCACTTTCCCAAACTCGAATCGCAGAGGTTGTCCGGTGTCATCCCTTATATCGATTGTGATGGTACTGATGTCAGTTTGTCGCACCGGTAGATAGAGTACGTGCTTAAAGCTCTGTGTGACTTGATCACCGTAGTCCCCTTGCACTGGGCAGACGCGGAGCAGGGGCGCATCGATATCGCCGACAATGTGACCATCCACCACATCCGAATAGACATAGAGTCCATACAAGCCAGCCTTAAGATCCAGCATGGTTTTCCCCCGGAGCTATCGGGGACCGACATCGGCGTTGACGCATTAAGTCAATCACTTAATCCGTCATGTGGGTATCGGGGACCACCTGATTCTGTACCAGTAGTTCGCCTTTATCATTCCAAGTCATGTTAGCATTATCTTTCACCCGTTGTAATACCATCCCAGCTTGTCTCTTGAAGACTCTTTAAGACTTCGCCTTCGACCCATTGTGGGGCTGTCGGTGGTACA
>JAVTVY010039678.1:0-19523 GCA_036873755.1 Hanleya hanleyi | reverse complement strand
TGGATCATTCTTTATTCCTCTCCATATGGCCTGCCTCAAAGGTTATACAGAGATAGCACAGGTATTTCTGGATCATTCTTTATTCCTCTCCATATGGCCTGCCTCAAAGGTTATACAGAGATAGCACAGGTATTTCTGGATCATTCTTTATTCCTCTCCATATGGCCTGCCTCAAAGGTTATACAGAGATAGCACAGGTATTTCTGGATCATTCTTTATTCCACTCCATTTGGCCTGCCTCAAAGAATATACAGAGATAGCAAAGGTATTTTTGGATCATTCTTTATTCCTATCCATATGGCCTGTCTCAAAGGTTATACAGAGATAGCACAGGTATTTCTGGATCATTCTTTATTCCTCTCCATATGGCTTGTCTCAAAGTTTATACAGAGATAGCACAGGTATTTCTGGATCATTCTTTATTCCTCTCCATATGGCTTGTCTCAAAGTTTATACAGAGATAGCACAGGTATTTCTGGATCATTCTTTATTCCTCTCCATATGGCTTGCCTCAAAGGTAATACAGAGATAGCAAAGGTATTTTTGGATCATTCTTTATTCCTCTCCATATGGCCTGCCTCAAAGGTTATACAGAGATAGCACAGGTATTTCTGGATCATTCTTTATTCCTCTCCATATGGCCTGCCTCAAAGGTTATACAGAGATAGCACAGGTATTTCTGGATCATTCTTTATTCCTCTCCATATGGCTTGTCTCAAAGTTTATACAGAGATAGCACAGGTATTTCTGGATCATTCTTTATTCCTCTCCATATGGCTTGTCTCAAAGTTTATACAGAGATAGCACAGGTATTTCTGGATCATTCTTTATTCCTCTCCATATGGCTTGTCTCAAAGTTTATACAGAGATAGCACAGGTATTTCTGGATCATTCTTTATTCCACTCCATTTGGCCTGCCTCAAAGGTTATACAGAGATAGCACAGGTATTTCTGGATCATTCTTTATTCCACTCCATTTGGCCTGCCTCAAAGAATATACAGAGATAGCACAGGTATTTTCTGGATCATTCTTTATTCCTCTCCATATGGCCTGCCTCAAAGGTTATACAGAGATAGCACAGGTATTTCTGGATCATTCTTTATTCCACTCCATTTGGCCTGCCTCAAAGAATATACAGAGATAGCACAGGTATTTTTGGATCATTCTTTATTCCTCTCCATATGGCCTGCCTCAAAGGTTATACAGAGATAGCACAGGTATTTCTGGATCATTCTTTATTCCTCTCCATATGGCCTGCCTCAAAGGTTATACAGAGATAGCACAGGTATTTCTGGATCATTCTTTATTCCACTCCATTTGGCCTGCCTCAAAGAATATACAGAGATAGCAAAGGTATTTTTGGATCATTCTTTATTCCTATCCATATGGCCTGTCTCAAAGGTTATACAGAGATAGCACAGGTATTTCTGGATCATTCTTTATTCCTCTCCATATGGCTTGTCTCAAAGTTTATACAGAGATAGCACAGGTATTTCTGGATCATTCTTTATTCCTCTCCATATGGCTTGTCTCAAAGTTTATACAGAGATAGCACAGGTATTTCTGGATCATTCTTTATTCCTCTCCATATGGCTTGCCTCAAAGGTAATACAGAGATAGCAAAGGTATTTTTGGATCATTCTTTATTCCTCTCCATATGGCCTGCCTCAAAGGTTATACAGAGATAGCACAGGTATTTCTGGATCATTCTTTATTCCTCTCCATATGGCCTGCCTCAAAGGTTATACAGAGATAGCACAGGTATTTCTGGATCATTCTTTATTCCTCTCCATATGGCTTGTCTCAAAGTTTATACAGAGATAGCACAGGTATTTCTGGATCATTCTTTATTCCTCTCCATATGGCTTGTCTCAAAGTTTATACAGAGATAGCACAGGTATTTCTGGATCATTCTTTATTCCTCTCCATATGGCTTGTCTCAAAGTTTATACAGATATAGCACAGGTATTTCTGGATCATTCTTTATTCCTCTCCATCTGGCTTGTCTCAAAGTTTATACAGAGATAGCACAGGTATTTCTGGATCATTCTTTATTCCTCTCCATATGGCTTGTCTCAAAGGTTATACAGAGATAGCACAGGTATTTCTGGATCATTCTTTATTCCTCTCCATATGGCTTGTCTCAAAGTTTATACAGAGATAGCACAGGTATTTCTGGATCATTCTTTATTCCTCTCCATATGGCTTGTCTCAAAGTTTATACAGATATAGCACAGGTATTTCTGGATCATTCTTTATTCCTCTCCATCTGGCTTGTCTCAAAGTTTATACAGAGCTAGCACAGGTATTTCTGGATCATTCTTTATTCCTCTCCATATGGCTTGTCTCAAAGTTTATACAGAGATAGCACAGGTATTTCTGGATCATTCTTTATTCCTCTCCATATGGCTTGTCTCAAAGTTTATACAGAGATAGCACAGGTATTTCTGGATCATTCTTTATTCCTCTCCATATGGCTTGTCTCAAAGTTTATACAGAGATAGCACAGGTATTTCTGGATCATTCTTTATTCCACTCCATTTGGCCTGCCTCAAAGGTTATACAGAGATAGCACAGGTATTTCTGGATCATTCTTTATTCCACTCCATTTGGCCTGCCTCAAAGAATATACAGAGATAGCACAGGTATTTTCTGGATCATTCTTTATTCCTCTCCATATGGCCTGCCTCAAAGGTTATACAGAGATAGCACAGGTATTTCTGGATCATTCTTTATTCCACTCCATTTGGCCTGCCTCAAAGAATATACAGAGATAGCACAGGTATTTTTGGATCATTCTTTATTCCTCTCCATATGGCCTGCCTCAAAGGTTATACAGAGATAGCACAGGTATTTCTGGATCATTCTTTATTCCTCTCCATATGGCCTGCCTCAAAGGTTATACAGAGATAGCACAGGTATTTCTGGATCATTCTTTATTCCACTCCATTTGGCCTGCCTCAAAGAATATACAGAGATAGCAAAGGTATTTTTGGATCATTCTTTATTCCTATCCATATGGCCTGTCTCAAAGGTTATACAGAGATAGCACAGGTATTTCTGGATCATTCTTTATTCCTCTCCATATGGCTTGTCTCAAAGTTTATACAGAGATAGCACAGGTATTTCTGGATCATTCTTTATTCCTCTCCATATGGCTTGTCTCAAAGTTTATACAGAGATAGCACAGGTATTTCTGGATCATTCTTTATTCCTCTCCATATGGCTTGCCTCAAAGGTAATACAGAGATAGCAAAGGTATTTTTGGATCATTCTTTATTCCTCTCCATATGGCCTGCCTCAAAGGTTATACAGAGATAGCACAGGTATTTCTGGATCATTCTTTATTCCTCTCCATATGGCCTGCCTCAAAGGTTATACAGAGATAGCACAGGTATTTCTGGATCATTCTTTATTCCTCTCCATATGGCTTGTCTCAAAGTTTATACAGAGATAGCACAGGTATTTCTGGATCATTCTTTATTCCTCTCCATATGGCTTGTCTCAAAGTTTATACAGAGATAGCACAGGTATTTCTGGATCATTCTTTATTCCTCTCCATATGGCTTGTCTCAAAGTTTATACAGAGATAGCACAGGTATTTCTGGATCATTCTTTATTCCACTCCATTTGGCCTGCCTCAAAGGTTATACAGAGATAGCACAGGTATTTCTGGATCATTCTTTATTCCACTCCATTTGGCCTGCCTCAAAGAATATACAGAGATAGCACAGGTATTTTCTGGATCATTCTTTATTCCTCTCCATATGGCCTGCCTCAAAGGTTATACAGAGATAGCACAGGTATTTCTGGATCATTCTTTATTCCACTCCATTTGGCCTGCCTCAAAGAATATACAGAGATAGCACAGGTATTTTTGGATCATTCTTTATTCCTCTCCATATGGCCTCCCTTTATAAAGTTATACTGGGAATGGCACAGGTATTCCTGGATCATTCTTTATTCCTCTCCATATGGCTTGTCTCAAGGTTATACAGAGGAGATAGCTTTTGGTATTTCTGGATCATTCTTTATTCCACTCCATTTGGCCTGCCTCAAAGAATATGCAAAATGCTGGTATTTTGGATGTCATTCTTTATTCCTCTCCATATGGCCTGCCTCAAAGGTTATACAGGGAATGCTTTTAAGACTGTTTCTGGATCATTCTTTATTCCTCTTTCCATATGGCTTGTCTCAAAAAAGGTTATACAGAGATAGCACCGCAGGTATTTCTGGATCATTCTTTATTCCTCTCCATATGGCTTTACATCTCAAAGTTTATACAGAATGGCACAGGTATTTCTGGATCATTCTTTGTTCTCTCCATATGGCTTGCCTCAAAGGTAATACAGAGATAGCAAGGTATTTTGGATCATTCTTTATTCCTCTCCATATGGCCTGCCTCAAAGGTTATACAGAATGCTAGGTATTTCTGGATCATTCTTTATTCTCTCCATATGGCCTGCCTCAAGGTGTACAGAGATAGCACAGGTATTTCTGGATCATTCTTTATTCCTCTCCATATGGCTTGTCTCAAAGTTTATACAGAGATAGCACAGGTATTTCTGGATCATTCTTTATTCCTCTCCATATGGCTTGTCTCAAAGTTTATACAGAGATAGCACAGGTATTTCTGGATCATTCTTTATTCCTCTCCATATGGCTTGTCTCAAAGTTTATACAGATATAGCACAGGTATTTCTGGATCATTCTTTATTCCTCTCCATCTGGCTTGTCTCAAAGTTTATACAGAGCTAGCACAGGTATTTCTGGATCATTCTTTATTCCTCTCCATATGGCTTGTCTCAAAGTTTATACAGAGATAGCACAGGTATTTCTGGATCATTCTTTATTCCTCTCCATATGGCTTGTCTCAAAGTTTATACAGAGATAGCACAGGTATTTCTGGATCATTCTTTATTCCTCTCCATATGGCTTGTCTCAAAGTTTATACAGATATAGCACAGGTATTTCTGGATCATTCTTTATTCCTCTCCATATGGCTTGTCTCAAAGTTTATACAGAGATAGCACAGGTATTTCTGGATCATTCTTTATTCCACTCCATTTGGCCTGCCTCAAAGGTTATACAGAGATAGCACAGGTATTTCTGGATCATTCTTTATTCCACTCCATTTGGCCTGCCTCAAAGAATATACAGAGATAGCACAGGTATTTCTGGATCATCCTTTATTCCTCTCCATATGGCCTGCCTCAAAGGTTATACAGAGATAGCACAGGTATTTCTGGATCATTCTTTATTCCACTCCATTTGGCCTGCCTCAAAGAATATACAGAGATAGCACAGGTATTTCTGGATCATTCTTTATTCCTCTCCATATGGCTTGTCTCAAAGTTTATACAGAGATAGCACAGGTATTTCTGGATCATTCTTTATTCCTCTCCATATGGCTTGTCTCAAAGTTTATACAGAGATAGCACAGGTATTTCTGGATCATTCTTTATTCCACTCCATTTGGCCTGCCTCAAAGGTTATACAGAGATAGCACAGGTATTTCTGGATCATTCTTTATTCCACTCCATTTGGCCTCCAGAGATAGCCATTCTTTATTCCTCTCCATATGGCCTGCCTCAAAGGTTATACAGAGATAGCACAGGTATTTCTGGATCATTCTTTATTCCTCTCCATATGGCCTGCCTCAAAGGTTATACAGAGATAGCACAGGTATTTCTGGATCATTCTTTATTCCACTCCATTTGGCCTGCCTCAAAGAATATACAGAGATAGCAAAGGTATTTTTGGATCATTCTTTATTCCTATCCATATGGCCTGTCTCAAAGGTTATACAGAGATAGCACAGGTATTTCTGGATCATTCTTTATTCCTCTCCATATGGCTTGTCTCAAAGTTTATACAGAGATAGCACAGGTATTTCTGGATCATTCTTTATTCCTCTCCATATGGCTTGTCTCAAAGTTTATACAGAGATAGCACAGGTATTTCTGGATCATTCTTTATTCCTCTCCATATGGCTTGTCTCGAAGTTTATACAGAGATAGCACAGGTATTTCTGGATCATTCTTTATTCCTCTCCATATGGCCTGCCTCAAAGAATATACAGAGATAGCATAGGTGTTTCTGGATCATTCTTGATTCCTCTCCATATGGCCTGCCTCAAAGGTTATACAGAGATAGCACAGGTATTTCTGGATCATTCTTTATTCCACTCCATTTGGCCTGCCTCAAAGAATATACAGAGATAGCACAGGTATTTCTGGATCATTCTTTATTCCTCTCCATATGGCCTGCCTCAAAGAATATACAGAGATAGCACAGGTATTTCTGGATCATTCTTTATTCCTCTCCATATGGCCTGCCTCAAAGGTTATACAGAGATAGCACAGGTATTTCTGGATCATTCTTTATTCCACTCCATTTGGCCTGCCTCAAAGAATATACAGAGATAGCACAGGTATTTCTGGATCATTCTTTATTCCTCTCCATATGGCCTGCCTCAAAGAATATACAGAGATAGCACAGGTATTTCTGGATCATTCTTTATTCCTCTCCATATGGCCTGCCTCAAAGGTTATACAGAGATAGCACAGGTATTTCTGGATCGTTCTTTATTCCACTCCATTTGGCCTGCCTCAAAGAATATACAGAGATAGCACAGGTATTTCTGGATCATTCTTTATTCCACTCCATTTGGCCTGCCTCAAAGTTTATACAGAGATAGCACAGGTATTTCTGGATCATTCTTTATTCCTCTCCATATGGCCTGCCTCAAAGAATATACAGAGATAGCACAGGTATTTCTGAATCATTCTTTATTCCACTCCATTTGGGCTGCCTCAAAGAATATACAGAGATAGCACAGGTATTTCTGGATCATTCTTTATTCCTCTCCATATGGCTTGTCTCAAAGTTTATACAGAGATAGCACAGGTATTTCTGGATCATTCTTTATTCCTCTCCATATGGCTTGTCTCAAAGGTAATACAGAGATAGCAAAGGTATTTTTGGATCATTCTTTATTCCTCTCCATATGGCCTGCCTTAAAGAATATACAGAGATAGCACAGGTATTTCTGGATCATTCCTTATTCCTCTCCATTTGACCTGCCTCAAAGTTTATACAGAGATAGCACAGGTATTTCTGGATCATTCTTTATTCCTCTCCATATGGCCTGCCTTAAAAAATATACAGATATAACACAGGTATTTCTGGATCATTCCTTATTCCTCTCCATTTGACCTGCCTGAAAGGTTATACAGATATAGCACAGGTATTTCTGGATCATTCTTTATTCCTCTCCATTTGGCCTGCCTTAAAGAATATACAGAGATAGCACTGTAGGTATTTTTGGATCATTCTTTATTCCTCTCCATATGGCCTGCCTCAAAGGTTATACAGAGACAGCACAGGTATTTCTGGATCACTCTTTATTCCTCTGTTGGTCTTGTTTCAACTTTGATGGTATACCTTGGTAGTCGACAATTCGAACTAGTAAACTTTATCTCATTTTTTTAAATTTTTGCCTGGTTTTGTTTTGATAACTATTTTACTAAAATAAATTGAAAAAAATGTACTTTTTTACGGTCGTTTGTCTTAAAAGTTGGATAATTAAAAAACGAAGCCGAACTTACAAAAAGTGAGATAAAGTTTTCTAGATCACCTTATAAGTAACAAGCATGCCAAATTTCAAAAGCGTAGCATGGATACTTTTCGAGAAATAAACGTTTGAATTTTGGATTTTGTACAAAAATGAAAGGCTAGAAATCGGGCAAAATGTGTCCAGCTATACATCTGATGAATTAATCCCTATTTTTTGCTTGAATTCTATTGTCAAATACATTTTTAATCTGTCTAATGGGATCTACTCGAATTCCTGTTTATTCTGGATAACTATTACACTAAGTTTTTTTCATCAAGTCGGTTTAAAGTCCAATTTAAACTTAAAAACCTGCTAAACTTGTTCACACCTGTGTACATGTAGATTACTTCACGGCGGGTGTCTGAGTGAAGTGTCACTGTCATAATTAGAAACAAAAATAAGGATGTTTGCATGGTTTTGATCAGAAGGGGGTACATTAATGTAAATAAGTAGGACTAATAGATAATTAGCTTACCATAATACTGCGGAAAGGAGTTTTGGAAAGGGAAATTTAACAGACAAAAATAATAGTAGCCAAGCCCAAGCTAAGGCAATCTGTTTAATTGTTCCAGGGCCTCGGAAACTAAATTTTCAATCCTAATATTGAAGCACTTCTATTTATAATTTTTATTTCATGTTTTCACCAAATGTTAGAGGAAATAGTGAATATTTGAATGAAGAAATAAAAATAAATGTCCAATTTTGACCCTCTAAGGGGATAGCTATCCTTAATAAACCAATTGTGCTTTCTGATCCAGATTTCCACGAGTTTTCTTGGATTGAGGTTTCAGACAATTTCGGAAATAAAATGACAATTTTATTGCGTGTATATTCAATTAGACTTCGCTTTAACCCTCAAAATAAAAGATACAGTTATGGAACTGCAGGATTATTTTGGTTATTTATTATATTTGTCTGTGATTTTGTATATGTAGTATTCTTTTAATGATTTAACACTATCTTGATATATGAAATTAGATAGGAATTCATAGAAAAAACATCTATTTGGTAAAAAAAAGTTGAATTATCATTTTCTACAAATCGTCCACAGGAGCAATAGTTTTCTGAAACTAAGCGAAACTGGAGAATCTAATAAAAATTGGGATTTCTAGGGTTTTCTTTAAGACATTTTCCATGCTAATATGGCCAACCATGGTGACATGGTCATGGTCATTTCTTCTCACATTTTCAGATGTTGATAGATGTTGGTAGCGATGTTCATGCCACAAAGTATGAACAGGGCGTTGAGCCGATACATCTTGCTGCTCATGGCGGCCATGTTGATGTACTCCAATTGCTAATTGAAGCTGGCGCAAGTGTCGACACTGTTATCCAGAGAAATAGTCGAACACCACTACATATAGCAGCGATTAATAACTGCATTGACTTTGTCGATGCCCTGTTAGAGTATGGGTGTGAGGTTGACCCAATCAGCTGGGACAACGATGAGGCGAAGACGCCATTACTTAAGGCTGTCGAGTTGGGACATCAGGAGATTACCCAAAAACTGATTTCTGCTGGGGCGGACATAGATAAGGGAGATCACTGGGGAGTTACCCCCCTTGTCACAGTGATGCTCAATGGGAATTTACAAATTGCTAACATCTTAATCAGAGCGGGATGTAATGTAAATCTCCAGTGTAAAAACAAGCTGACCCCATTCTCCGCCTCTCTCCGTAACCATAGCAACAGCATGAAGCTAATAAGGAATCTCGTCCTGGCTGATTGTATACTGACTGCTGGAGACAAAGTCCTGTTTGAGAAGATGATTCTTTCAAACCAGAATGAAGAGAGAAAAACTGTACTAAATGAAATTAAAGACATTTTATGTAATGCCAGATCTTTACAGCACATCTGTCGGACAGTTATAAGAGTGTATCTTGGTAAACGATTGAAAGTGAAAATCCAGCAGTTGTGCCTTCCAGCTAAAGTCAAAGACTATATAATGGATATGGACCTGTAGGCTCAGCCCCTCAGAGAGCTTGTCGTAAGAGGCGACTAACTGGGGCACATTTGGGGTCCTGGGTGTTAAAAGGAATAGGACCCTACCTGTCTGGTTTCGAGATGTGAAAAGGAATAGGAACCAACATCGTGATATGACTGAAATAGTGTTGAAAGCGATGTTAAATCATATTCACTCACTCAATCACTACCCGTGTTATTTCCGGGTGTGAAAAGGAATAGGAACCAAACGTCATAATATGGCTGAAATAGTGTTGAAAGCAACCTTAATCATATTCACTCAGTCCTGTGAAAAGTTAGCTCTGTAGAGCCCTTTCTCTGCTTTGTACAATCAAGGCCTCGGTGCCAAACTACTTCAAATTTTCAAATCTAGTTGTTGGGAAAATACCAGACAGACCGTAGTTCTCGAGGCTGATTGCCACAAGCAATAAAATACTTTGATTCTATATCATCAGACATGTTTCCTATTAAACCTTGTTTATAAGAAACTGAACAGTTTTACCTGCTTGTGGCATAAAAGCTGCATCACATATTCAACCCCAATACAGCCAGAACATATATCTGACAGTAGGAGGTATGCATTCTGATTTAGGAACTTCACTAATAATTTAATCCAAGCAAGTGGATTTTGCCACCCAGGATATTAGACTGCTTGACCACAAGTTAGGAATGATAGAATTAATGGAGTAATTCAGCCATTTTGTACAAATCATGAAGAGAGAGTGGTTGGCTGGGTTATCTTCCAATTTGTCCACAATGCAATTGATGAAAATATTGCATTTCTGTTAGAAAATTTGAATTGACTAATGAAATGATATACACGAGCAGTTAGACTAACGTCACAGGACCTATGAAGTAGGGTTTGATATGATTTAAGTGTGTACCTTGACAGGAGATGGTCGAGAGATGACTTGGGGGCCCTTCACGGGAGACGGTCGAGAGATGATTTGGGGACCCTCTATCTAGAAATAACCTAAAATCCTCTCAAAATTTTGAGGTTCATAGGTCAGCTCAGAACTTGCTGATCCAATGTGATATTTGTTTGGATATTGGATTGCTTCTGGTCATTATACATGTAGTTTAGAGAGATCTGGTGCTTGAGAGTTCGGAATTTTTTATTTTATAATATATTGACAAAGTTTATTGCTGAGGAATGTTTGGCAGTTAATTTATTACTTGTAATAAATTTATTTATTGATTCACAGAAAAATTATGCTTCATTTGTTTGTTTATTTTTGTATTCTTTGGTACAGGGTCAACAGGTCAAAGCCCCAATAACAGAGCAGGTTAAATGCAATAAACAGTTCTAATCCAGGCTGGAAATGAAAAAAAAAAAAAAAAATTATATTTAAGGTTAAATCTACACGATGTGAATGTACATTGTAGCATCTAGTGAAAGAGAAGTGAATCAACAAGGACCCATCCGTCTTCTGCGGGTCAAATATTCCGTAACAACCTTGCTTCAGAGTATGCTCAGAGTGACTGAAAACTTGAGCGATCTGTTAAAAATTACAGCCAATGAACGGACAAGGTGCAAGACTGGTTCACCATTTTAGTGGAATCTCATTTTATTCAGACAAGCAGAGTTTGAGGGAAAAGTGCAAACAAACAGAAATACAAACAGTCAGAGGGGTTGATCTATACGATACATTAATGCACTCAAATATGAGCATATTCAGAAGTCCTGAAGGCTATTTGGAAAGCCTGTTAATAAAATCCTGGCAAATACTCTTTTTCTACGATTGGACGGTTTTATCTGAAGAACCACTTTTACACTCCAATTATCACCTTCCTGTATGCACCCGTATGACTGATAAAATATTTATTTGATTTGCTTTTACATATATGCATGCACAATTTTCATTGTGGGTTTTAATCGGATTCATGAAGTTGTTTGCTGGATTGCCTGCTTGGAGAGCTACAGTAATGGTCTGGTAGTGATGGGTCACACCCCTATCGAGTAGTCCCTTAGTATATGGTAATGAACCATGCCAGTTTCAACCAAACTAGTGGCAAAACCCATGTATATGTTATCAGCCATTGAGCTGTATTTTCTATGGTAATTCATGGGCAGTCTTCAGTGAGAAATTTTGGTTCTGTAAAAGCTGCCCAAATGCTTTCTGAAGCTATTGTACATATCGTCAACAGCTATATGAAAATCAAACTATAAAGCTTGAACAGCCACGAGTGATATTGTATCTAATCTTCTCTAATCTCAAGAACTGTTGTAGGGATCTCTGTGAATGAGGTAACAACTGTGGTATGGATCTTTCGATGAAACCTTGGTAGGGATCTCTGTCAATGAGGTAAGAACAGTGGCAATCTCTTCTCTAATCTCAAGAACTGTGGTAGGGATCTCTGTCAGTGAGGTAACAACTGTGGTATGGATCTCTGTCAATGAGTTAACAACTGTGGTGGGGATCTCCGTCAATGAGTTAACAACTGTGGTAGGGATCTCTTCTCTAATCTCAAGAACTGTGGTAGAGATCTCCATCAATGAGGTAATAACTGGTAGGGATCTGTCAATGAGTTAACAACTGTGATAGGGATCTCTGTCAATGAGTTAACAACCATGGTAGGGATCTCTGTCAATTAGGTAATAACTGAGGGATCTCTTGTCAGCTGTGGTAGGGATCTGTCAATGAGGTAATAGCTGTAGCAGGGATCTCTGTCAATGTGGTAACTGTGGTAGGGATCTCTTCTCTAATCTCAAGAACTGTGGTAGGGATCTCTGCCAGTGTGGTAATAACTGTGGTAGGGATATCTTCTCTGCTCAAGAACTGGGGTAGGGATCTGTCATTGAGGTAACAAATGTGGTATGGATCTCTGTCAATGAGTTAACAACTGTGGTGGGGATCTCCGTCAATGAGGTAACAACTGTGGCAGGGATATCTTCTCTAATCTCAAGAACTGTGGCTGGGATCTCTGTCGGTGAGGTAACAAATGTGGTATGGATCTCTGTCAATGAGTTAACAACTGTGGTGGAGATCTCCGTCAATGAGGTAACAACTGTGGCAGGGATATCTTCTCTAATCTCAAGAACTGAGGTAGGGATCTCTGTGAATGAAGTTATAACTGTGGTATGGATCTCTGTCAATGAGGTAACAAATGTGGCAGGGATCTCTTCTCTAATCTCAAGAACTGTGATAGGGATCTCTGTCAATGAGTTAACAACTGTGTTAGGGATCTGTCACTTAGGTAATAACTGTAATAGGGATCTCTTTTCAGCTGTGGTAGGGATTTGTCAATGAGGTAATAACTAGCAGGGATCTCTGTCAATGAGGTAATAACTGTAGCAGGGATCTCTGTCAATGTGGTAACTATGGTAGGGATCTCTTCTCTAATCTCAAGAACTGTGGTAGGGATCTGTCAATGATGTAACAACTGGTAGGGATCTGTCAATGATTGGGGTATGGATCTCTGTCAATGAGGTAACAACTGTGGTAGGGATCTCTGTCATTGAGGTAACAATTGGTAGGGATCTGTCAATGAGGTAACAACTGTGGTAGGGATCTGTCAATGAGGTAACAACTGTGGTAGGGATCTTTTCTCTAATCTCAAGAACTGGTAGGGATCTGTCAGTGAGGTAATAACTGGTAGGGAGCTGTCAATGACTGGGGTATGGATCTCTGTCAATGAGGTAACAACTGTGGTAGGGATATGTCAATGAGGTAACAACTGGTATGGATCTCTGTCAATGAGGTAACAACTGTGGTAGGGATCTGCGTCTTGAGGGAACTGTGGTATGGATCTGTCAAATGAGGTAACAACTGGTTTGGATCTCCGTCATTGAGGTAACAACTGTGGTATGAATCTGTCGATGAGGTAACAACTGTGGTATGGATCTCTGTCAATGAGGTAACAACTGTGGTAGGACCTCTAATGAGGTTACAACTGTGGTAGGGATTTCAATGAGGTAACAACTGGCCGGAATCTCTTCTCTATTCTCAAGAACTTCGGCATGGATCTCTGTCAGTGAGGTAACAACTGTGGTATGGATCTCTGGCAATGAGGTAACAACTGATATGGATGTGTCAATGGGGTAACAACTGTGGTAGGGATCTTTGTCATTGAGGTAACAACTGTGGTATGGATCTGTCAAATGAGGTAACAACTGGTTTGGATCTGTCATTGAGGTAACAACTGTGGTATGAATCTGTCGATGAGGTAACAGCTGTGGTATGGATCTGTCAATGAGGTAACCGTAACAGCTGTGGTAGGATCTCTGTCAATGAGGTAACAACTGTGGTATGGATCTGTCATTGAGGTAACAGCTGTGGTAGGATCTCTGTCAATGAGGTAACAACTGTGGTATGGATCTGTCAATGAGGTAACAGCTGTGGTAGGTTCTCTGTCAATGAGGTAACAGCTGTGGTAGGATCTCTGTCAATGAGGTAACAGCTGTGGTAGGATCTCTGTCAATGAGGTGACAACTGTGGTATGGATCTGTCATTGAGGTAACAGCTGTGGTAGGATCTCTGTAAATGAGGTAACAACTGTGGTATGGATCTGTCATTGAGGTAACGGCTGTGGTAGGATCTCTGTAAATGAGGTAACACCTGTGGTATGGATCTGTCATTGAGGTAACAACTGTGGTAGGATCTCTGTAAATGAGGTAACAACTGTGGTATGGATCTGTCAATGGGGTAACAACTGTGGTAGGGATCTGTCAAATGAGGTAACAACTGGTTTGGATCTGTCATTGAGGTAACAACTGTGATATGAATCTGTCTATGAGGTAACAGCTGTGGTATGGATCTCTGTCAATGAGGTAACCGCTGTGGTAGGATCTCTGTCAATGAGGTAACAACTGTGGTATGGATCTGTCAATGGGGTAACAACTGTGGTAGGGATCTTTGTCATTGAGGTAACAACTGTGGTATGGATCTGCCAAATGAGGTAACAACTGGTTTGGATCTGTCATTGAGGTAACAAGTGTGGTATGAATCTGTTGATGAGGTAACAGGTGTGGTATGGATCTCTGTCAATGAGGTAACAGCTGTGGTAGGATCTCTGTAAATGAGGTAATAACTGTGGTATGGATCTGTCATTGATGTAACAGCTGTGGTAGGATCTCTGTCAATGAGGTAACAACTGGTATGGATCTGTCAATGGGGTAACAAGTGTGATAGGAATCTTTGTCATTGAGGTAACAACTGTGGTAGGGATCTGCCAAATGAGGTAACAACTGGTTTGGATCTGTCATTGAGATAACAACTGTGGTATGAATCTGTCGATGAGGTAACAGCTGTGGTATGGATCTGTCAATGAGGTAACCGTAACAGCTGTGGTAGGATCTCTGTCAATGAGGTAACAACTGTGGTATGGATCTGTCATTGAGGTAACAGCTGTGGTAGGATCTCTGTCAATGAGGTAACAACTGTGGTATGGATCTGTCAATGAGGTAACAGCTGTGGTAGGATCTCTGTAAATGAGGTAACAACTGTGGTAGGATCTCTGTCAATGAGGTAACAGCTGTGGTAGGTTCTCTGTCAATGAGGTAACAGCTGTGGTAGGATCTCTGTCAATGAGGTAACAGCTGTGGTAGGATCTCTGTCAATGAGGTGACAACGGTGGTATGGATCTGTCATTGAGGTAACAGCTGTGGTAGGATCTCTGTAAATGAGGTAACAACTGTGGTATGGATCTGTCATTGAGGTAACAGCTGTGGTAGGATCTCTGTCAATGAGGTAACAACTGTGGTATGGATGTGTCATTGAGGTAACAACTGTGGTAGGATCTCTGTAAATGAGGTAACAACTGTGGTATGGATCTGTCAATGGGGTAACAACTGTGGTAGGGATCTGTCAAATGAGGTAACAACTGGTTTGGATCTGTCATTGAGGTAACAACTGTGATATGAATCTGTCGATGAGGTAACAGCTGTGGTATGGATCTCTGTCAATGAGGTAACCGCTGTGGTAGGATCTCTGTCAATGAGGTAACAACTGTGGTTTGGATCTGTCAATGGGGTAACAACTGTGGTAGGGATATTTGTCATTTAGGTAACAACTGTGGTATGGATCTGCCAAATGAGGTAACAACTGGTTTGGATCTGTCATTGAGGTAACAACTGTGGTATGAATCTGTTGATGAGGTAACAGCTGTGGTATGGATCTCTGTCAATGAGGTAACAGCGGTGGTAGGATCTCTGTAAATGAGGTAATAACTGTGGTATGGATCTGTCATTGATGTAACAGCTGTGGTAGGATCTCTGTCAATGAGGTAACAACTGGTATGGATCTGTCAATGGGGTAACAAGTGTGATAGGAATCTTTGTCATTGAGGTAACAACTGTGGTAGGGATCTGTCATTGAGGTAACAGCTGTGGTAGGATCTCTGTCAATGAGGTAACAACTGTGGTATGGATCTGTCGAGGTAACACCTGTGGTAGGATATCTGTCAATGAGGTGACAACTGTGGTATGGATCTGTCTTTGAGGTAACAGCTGTGGTAGGATCTCTGTAAATGAGGTAACAACTGTGGTATGGATCTGTCATTGAGGTAACAGCTGTGGTAGGATCTCTGTAAATGAGGTAACAACTGTGGTAGGATCTCTGTCAATGAGGTAACAGCTGTGGTAGGATCTCTGTCAATGAGGTAACAGCTGTGGTAGGATCTCTGTCAATGAGGTGACAACTGTGGTATGGATCTGTCAATGGGGTAACAACTGTGGTACGGATCTGCCAAATGAGGTAACAACTGGTTTGGATCTGCCATTGAGGTAACAACTGTGGTATGAATCTGTTGATGAGGTAACAGGTGTGGTATGAATCTCTGTCAATGAGGTAACAGCTGTGGTAGGATCTCTGTAAATGAGGTAATAACTGTGGTATGGATCTGTCATTGATGTAACAGCTGTGGTAGGATCTCTGTCAATGAGGTAACAACTGGTATGGATCTGTCAATGGGGTAACAACTGTGGTAGGAATCTTTGTCATTGAGGTAACAACTGTGGTAGGGATCCGTCATTGAGGTAACAGCAGTGGTGGGATCTCTTTCAATGAGGTGACAACTGTGGTATGGATCTGTCGATGAGGTAACAGCTGTGGTAGGATATCTGTCAATGAGGTGAAAACTGTGGTATGGATCTGTCATTGAGGTAACAGCTGTGGTATGGATCTGTCAAATGAGGTAACAACTGGTTTGGATCTGTCATTGAGGTAACAACTGTGGTATGAATCTGCCGATGAGGTAACAGCTGTGGTATGGATCTGTCAATGAGGTAACCGTAACAGCTGTGGTAGGATCTCTGTCAATGAGGTAACAACTGTGTCTCTGTCAATGAGGTAACAACTGTGGTATGGATCTGTCAATGAGGTAACAGCTGTGGTAGGTTCTCTGTCAATGAGGTAACAGCTGTGGTAGGATCTCTGTCAATGAGGTAACAGCTGTGGTAGGATCTCTGTCAATGAGGTGACAACTGTGGTATGGATCTGTCATTGAGGTAACAGCTGTGGTAGGATCTCTGTAAATGAGGTAACAACTGTGGTATGGATCTGTCATTGAGGTAACGGCTGTGGTAGGATCTCTGTAAATGAGGTAACACCTGTGGTATGGATCTGTCATTGAGGTAACAACTGTGGTAGGATCTCTGTAAATGAGGTAACAACTGTGGTATGGATCTGTCAATGGGGTAACAACTGTGGTAGGGATCTGTCAAATGAGGTAACAACTGGTTTGGATCTGTCATTGAGGTAACAACTGTGATATGAATCTGTCTATGAGGTAACAGCTGTGGTATGGATCTCTGTCAATGAGGTAACCGCTGTGGTAGGATCTCTGTCAATGAGGTAACAACTGTGGTATGGATCTGTCAATGGGGTAACAACTGTGGTAGGGATCTTTGTCATTTAGGTAACAACTGTGGTATGGATCTGCCAAATGAGGTAACAACTGGTTTGGATCTGTCATTGAGGTAACAAGTGTGGTATGAATCTGTTGATGAGGTAACAGGTGTGGTATGGATCTCTGTCAATGAGGTAACAGCTGTGGTAGGATCTCTGTAAATGAGGTAATAACTGTGGTATGGATCTGTCATTGATGTAACAGCTGTGGTAGGATCTCTGTCAATGAGGTAACAACTGGTATGGATCTGTCAATGGGGTAACAAGTGTGATAGGAATCTTTGTCATTGAGGTAACAACTGTGGTAGGGATCTGCCAAATGAGGTAACAACTGGTTTGGATCTGTCATTGAGATAACAACTGTGGTATGAATCTGTCGATGAGGTAACAGCTGTGGTATGGATCTGTCAATGAGGTAACCGTAACAGCTGTGGTAGGATCTCTGTCAATGAGGTAACAACTGTGGTATGGATCTGTCATTGAGGTAACAGCTGTGGTAGGATCTCTGTCAATGAGGTAACAACTGTGGTATGGATCTGTCAATGAGGTAACAGCTGTGGTAGGATCTCTGTAAATGAGGTAACAACTGTGGTAGGATCTCTGTCAATGAGGTAACAGCTGTGGTAGGTTCTCTGTCAATGAGGTAACAGCTGTGGTAGGATCTCTGTCAATGAGGTAACAGCTGTGGTAGGATCTCTGTCAATGAGGTGACAACTGTGGTATGGATCTGTCATTGAGGTAACAGCTGTGGTAGGATCTCTGTAAATGAGGTAACAACTGTGGTATGGATCTGTCATTGAGGTAACAGCTGTGGTAGGATCTCTGTCAATGAGGTAACAACTGTGGTATGGATCTGTCATTGAGGTAACAGCTGTGGTAGGATCTGTAAATGAGGTAACAACTGTGGTATGGATCTGTCGAGGTAACAACTGTGGTAGGATCTCTGTAAATGAGGTAACAACTGTGGTATGGATCTGTCAATGGGGTAACAACTGTGGTAGGGATCTGTCAAATGAGGTAACAACTGGTTTGGATCTGTCATTGAGGTAACAACTGTGATATGAATCTGTCGATGAGGTAACAGCTGTGGTATGGATCTCTGTCAATGAGGTAACCGCTGTGGTAGGATCTCTGTCAATGAGGTAACAACTGTGGTTTGGATCTGTCAATGGGGTAACAACTGTGGTAGGGATATTTGTCATTTAGGTAACAACTGTGGTATGGATCTGCCAAATGAGGTAACAACTGGTTTGGATCTGTCATTGAGGTAACAACTGTGGTATGAATCTGTTGATGAGGTAACAGCTGTGGTATGGATCTCTGTCAATGAGGTAACAGCGGTGGTAGGATCTCTGTAAATGAGGTAATAACTGTGGTATGGATCTGTCATTGATGTAACAGCTGTGGTAGGATCTCTGTCAATGAGGTAACAACTGGTATGGATCTGTCAATGGGGTAACAAGTGTGATAGGAATCTTTGTCATTGAGGTAACAACTGTGGTAGGGATCTGTCATTGAGGTAACGGCTGTGGTAGGATCTCTGTCAATGAGGTGACAACTGTGGTATGGATCTGTCGATGAGGTAACACCTGTAGTAGGATATCTGTCAATGAGGTGACAACTGTGGTATGGATCTGTCTTTGAGGTAACAGCTGTGGTAGGATCTCTGTAAATGAGGTAACAACTGTGGTATGGATCTGTCATTGAGGTAACAGCTGTGGTAGGATCTCTGTAAATGAGGTAACAACTGTGGTAGGATCTCTGTCAATGAGGTAACAGCTGTGGTAGGATCTCTGTCAATGAGGTAACAGCTGTGGTAGGATCTCTGTCAATGAGGTGACAACTGTGGTATGGATCTGTCAATGGGGTAACAACTGTGGTACGGATCTGCCAAATGAGGTAACAACTGGTTTGGATCTGCCATTGAGGTAACAACTGTGGTATGAATCTGTTGATGAGGTAACAGGTGTGGTATGAATCTCTGTCAATGAGGTAACAGCTGTGGTAGGATCTCTGTAAATGAGGTAATAACTGTGGTATGGATCTGTCATTGATGTAACAGCTGTGGTAGGATCTCTGTCAATGAGGTAACAAC
>JAVTVY010039677.1:0-18732 GCA_036873755.1 Hanleya hanleyi | reverse complement strand
AACAGACTGAACGTTTTGGTTATGGAGAAGGTGATCGTTTTGGTTATGGAGAAGAGAACACGAGCTAATCTGATACGGCATGCATCATTACAATTGTGATAAAGGTCTACCGATGGGTGGATCAATTGCACGACAGTTTTGATAAACCAACGTTACGTACATGACTTAAATGGTTTACCCTAAAATGAAAATGCTAAACAGTTACTCGGGGCACATAATATATAACGAGCTGTGATATATAGTCATTTCTTATTGTTGCAGGAAAACGTGGGTGTATCGGAGAGTCCTTGGCTCAGATGGAAGTTTTTCTATTCGCTACAGCCATACTACATCGGTTTGTGCTCAAAGTACCAGAGGGCGCTTCCAAACCGACAATGGAGAGCACTATTGGATTAGTCAGATTACCCCATTCTTATGAACTTTGTGCTGTAGTTGACCAAAATTGATTGTTCGCAATTAACATGTAGCAGATCTGCAGAACTATCCCCTCACAGTAGCACGGTATATACCTATAACAGCCATAAACATATTCGTTATTTTAGACGTGAATGAATGTTACCTGATGGAGTTAACGTGTATGCTTTAATGGTACCTTGCGGTCAAGCTAACTTCATACAGCTTTTATATCTTAATAATATCTACAATGATGGTACCTCAAAACTGTACCTTAAAAACGTACATACCTGGAAAATACCTTTTTTAAAGACTTAAAGGTGATTTCTGTTGATAAAACAGATAATACAATTATCTATACCGAAGCGGTACTTTTTTGGTACCTTGTTGATACCGCTCAGACTGTGGAATGTAGTAAGCTCAATAATATACCCCTGCTTCCACCTTATCAACGTTGCATGATTTCTTCATCAAATTACTCTGTGCCTGCTAACATTCATAAATCTATATGAACAACTTGCTCTGCACTCGACCATTGCAAAATGCATCTCAATTTATTGGCATTAATGGTCTATTTTCATGAAGTGGTATTTTAATGCAGTTCTAATAGCTCTAAAATGCCAAAATACGACAAAATGTTCATTATTTTGTGCCATCAGGGTCAGTGAATGTAAAAGTCCACCCAGTGAAATTTTAACAGGATTTCCATGGGCCCTTAATTTGTTAGATTTTAAGTGTCTTCTTATGGGAAATTTTGTGGTCACCTCCCGCCCGTTTATCCTCTTAGAAAGGTGCCAATACATTTTCTCATGAAAACCATCACGATGTCATCCGATTGAAATACCGTTAATATGAAAATGCTATTGAAATTTATTAATTGATTAATGGTGCTTTATTGCGGAGATTTCAAAGGGTAGCTGTAAATTTAACCTGATTTACTACCCATTAATTTGTCAGCGTTTACGAGCATTTTAATGGGTTTATATATCTCCTGGTATTGTAATGACATCTGTACGACTAGAGTAAATGTTCTTAATGGTTCTGCGTACAAAAGTGCATTAAAACAACCTTATTTAAAATCGATAAAATGTCATTTAAATACCAGGATATCAATCGTTTGAGCGCTTACGAATAAATGGATAGTAAATTCCATAAAATTTGACACAACACAATCCCCGCAATCAAGCATCATTAAATTTTTCAGTAAAATTAATGGCATTTTCAAATCAACGTTAGCTTAATGGGTTGTTCCCGGTTTTAATGGGAAAAATTAATTGTATTTTAATGTTATTGTTTTCACTAATTCAATGAGATGCACCATGAAAAAAATTCCCTTCAAAAAAACTTAAATATAGGACATATCAAGGGTCACATGACAATCCCGTTAAAATTTCATTGGATCAAATTTTACATTTAATGGTTTTTCAACCATTAAAATCTCGACAATCAAGCATCGTTAAACTTTTTAGCTAAATTTATGTGCCATTTAAAAGTTAACGTATAGTTTATTCAGTTGACATTTTCCTGACTTTAATGAAGAAAATGTATTGGCGCTTTTGATGGCATTTTTTAACAGAATGAATGGTTGAACCGGCTAAAATTTCGCTTTAAATATCCTTAATATACAACAAATGAAGGGTCACATGGCCATCCAGTTAAAATTTTATGGGGTGAACTTTCGCATTTCATGGGTTTTTGGTGACCTTAAAAATCACCATTTTGTCATGTTTTGAAATTTATTACCACATATTATAGCTCATTTAACGGCGGCAATAGACCATTGAAATAAGGAAGAAGCCAAATAAATCAAAGCAAGTGGAAAAGAGAATACAACATGTGCGATACACAGAACTGGCAATGTAAGTTGTCGCTGAACAATTGTGAGTGTTAGAAACCATTGCGAAGTGTTTAAATATAATGCTTTCGATATAAAAGCCGAAAGGAGCATTTCCGACTTTCGATTTCCAACTTTCTCCTTTCATCTTTTGACATCCAATTTCAGAATTTCAGTTTCCGAATTGTATCGAATCACTTAGCAGAATGGCTTTGAAACAAGTTATCGAAAACCAAAACGGACCATGTCGTCCTACAGCATGTCACTCCACAACCTGAGGTATATTCATGTATACACATGGAGGGTATCCTCGGATGCTGGGTGGACTTGACAGGTGCGTACAATTAAATAAAGTTGGCTCTGTGGGAGAGTGGGGAATTCGAAGGCCTACTTGGCTTGACCAATTTTGTGTTACCACCAGCAATTTCTTGTCTGACGGGAGTGGGGCTATTTTGTTACCCCCTGAGCGAGGAAACTGAAGCTCTCCACACTATAAAAATGAATATAGGTCTATCAAAATCTGTTAACGAAAACTCCCTGCCAAAGAAGGGTTAGTGAGACACACTTTCCTGTCTGTGGGCGAAAGCATGCACAAATCAGTTATCATGTTAGGTTTTTTCGCATAAGTCACATCAATCAAGGAGATGGCACTTTTGCACTTGACTACGAGTTCATTCTTTATTGACACTGCTTTGAGAGCCGACTACATGCACATCCTCGCTATCTCCGCTTTGACACTGGATTGGACATGCATTGTTACCTCACTCTGCTTCGACACTCGACTGTACATACATCCCTCCCTAGCCCTGCTTCGACAATCGACTACATGTACATCACCCATACCCCAACTTCTACATAGGCGACATGCGCATTCACCCCTAACTCCGCTTTGACACTCGACAACATATATATCCTCGTTAACCCAGTGCCGTTAATGTAGCAACAATCAAATTACAGTGGTTTGAACCAAGAACATGCAACCCTTCCAACACAAGCCCCAACCCAGTCCCGCACAATGGAGCCGCATTTAAAAGCGGGGTAAACGCCTTATAGAGAAACTTCTCTCTCTCCTACCACAAGACTCGATTAATTGAACGTGACTTCTAACTACCTTTAGGTAGATTACTTGTTTCAAGTTTCACAAACGGTTTCGATATTGGGCAGTAGTGAAACTATGATGACGACTTTACAACGAATTATGGATTAAGAATACTGATCAGCGATACGGATTTGATATTTTTGGAACATCATGATGTCTTGTCGGCATCATTGAAAACTGTTGACCGCTTCTCTCTTGCAGGAAACACGCCTATGTTTATGTATACTATGATTGTCTGTTTTGAATTTGGTGCTAATAGTGTTATATGGAATATGGAATAGGTCTTTGGATTATGGACGAGGATATTCTCTAATGGACGACGGCTGAATTATGGATGACGGACTAGACGCTTGTAATTTACTGTTTCGCGTAATCATTCATCTGCTATGCAAAACCCTGCTATTGTTGAAGCTAACTTAGACGAAGAGTTGTCGAAAGGTCGAGATGCTGGTCCCTTCGCAACTCGTCCTTTTGACAGTATCGCTTGGCTTAGTCCCCCAAAAGGAACCTAGGCCTCACTAGATAATACGTTATAACAGATTAGACTATGTCGTGTCAACGTACCAATAATATGGCAAGTTGAGTGATATAAATGAATCAAACCTTCAGCACATTATTGTTCCATGAACAATTTTCACTCTATTGTAACGGGGGTAGCAATCATGCATTTGTTTGAAATCGTTACTAGGTTTGAGTTAACCTGAGGAGCAGTCTTTTGTATGTGTTTCTGTATATTGTTATTGTTGGTTCATACATGTTCCTGGCTTTGACTTCCATCGAATATAAGAGAATAAAATGTGATGCATGTTGGGGTTTTTTCTCCTGAAACACGTAATGGGAGGTAGACGGTTTTGAAACAACTCCAAGTCTGAGACATATACAGATCCGTTTCACTTGTGACATGTCTCAAAAGTTGGGACAAAGTCATGTTTGGGCTTAGACATTTCATTTTGAAACATGTAGTCCGCTCTAACATGTTTCAGCTTCAGCCATGTATACACAACACATGTTTCAAAATACAGGAGGTCGCATGTTTCAAACGAACACGTGCTTAATGAAAACATGTCTCATATTGAGACATTATTAACTCATGTGAAAAGGACACGTGTTTCAATTTGAAACATGAAGCCGTTTTAATATGAAACATATACGTACTTACATGTTCCAAAAGTTGAGACAAAATCATGTTTCATTTTGAGACGTTAAACATGTCACCAATTATTACAGTGTTGTTAATAATGAACATGGTCCAGCTGCTGTAACCACATTTGCTTCACAAACCCTTGCTCATAGTGTTTCCTGCAACACTTATTAAATATATACCAGTAAATTTCACAGCAGCATCCTTGAGCAAAAGAACACATTATAACTTTTCAATACTGATGTAGATTGATTTGATTTTACAGCAACTTTGTCCAAAATTAAATGCTGCTAGACCAAGTGGTTCTCGTTCTTCCTTTATATTTAAGACTTGTGCAAATGTTCTTTGCAAATTTAAGTTTATATAAGCAGGAATCTGGGATAATTGCTTTACTTGAATTTGGGTATTGGGGTGAAGTCGGACATTGTAGATCTTTCCGCCAAGGGAATATGATTCTGCTTCTTCATTCAACTTTACAATTAGAAAAGAGGATGTTTACCAATCAAAGCTTATTTAAAGACGAATCAGCAAAAATATTACTTTACTTGGATTGAGGTATTGGGGTAAAGTTGGACATTGCAGACCTTTCCAGTAAGTAAATATGAAGCTGCTTCTTTATTCAACTTTACAATTAGGAAAGAGGTTCTTTACAAATTGAAGTTTGTTTAAAGACGAATCCGAGAAAATATTACTTTACACGGATTTAGTTATTGGGGTAAAATTGGACATTGCAGATCTTTCCACTGAGTAAATATGAATCTGCTTCTTTACCCAACTTTACAATTAGGAAAGATGACCCTCCACCTTTAACCCTACCTGACCTGGGGGGGGGGCCGAAATGGCCCCCCTACCAAACTTTCTGCGCTATCTCCGGAACGACAAAAGATGGAGAGCTGAAACTCCCTGACTTTATAGTTTATCATATTGGGGTCATTTTAAGCCTATTTGCATAACCCCCCGACCAGAGGATCATGGGTAAATTCAAAATGGTGGCCAAGTGGGGTACCAGAAAAGTTATGTTTTTGTCATATTTCTTCAAAATTTCTGCTTTTTCGCGATGAAAAGTGGGCAAAAACTATTTTATTTCACATCACATTAATATTTACTAATTTATTATGCAGTTTTTGCGGAGAAATTGCATAAATAAAAAATTCGGAAAATCCGACCGAAAAATCGACCAAAAAATGACGTTTTGAAAAATGCCGTCATCAAAGCGGCCATCTTGAATTTTTTTACCTTTTCTGGAAGAGCTTGATCCAAGGGTATAGTGTGGTTAGTTTCAACCCCCTCGCTCAAGGTGTAGGAAAAATAATTCAGGTGGGCCATTTCGCCCCCCCCCCCCCATGCCAGGACAGGTTCTAAAAAGCCCAGGCCTGATAGGGTTAAGCAGCTTAAAGTCTCTGTAAAGATTACACTGATGAAATCGTCATCTTCACCGGATATTTAAGTGTCACTTAAATATCTGTAAATCCAACTTTTCATGCAGTGGATTAATCTGTCCATGTGTCTGTTCTATTATCACTGCGAGATGTCAATTATTCATATAGCCTACAAAACCAGAACATCATTTCACAAACGTACATTTACCAGGTCAATTCGAATTGGTCAACTGACTGTTTGATTTCTGTTAAAAACGGTCTTCAGATTGTTTTTGTTAAAATAAAACAAATTCTCTTTGCTCTTTAACAAGGCGGACTACTTTTTAAAACAAATTATGGGTTCGTTCAAATAACGCTGCCTGATTGAGGAATAATTAGCAAAACACTTCAGGAAATCTTGTCAGTTTAGGCCGCTCCCCGCACAGTCATTTAATTGTCAGAATAGACCTGTGCGGAGAGTGCCAAAAGAAGTTTTCGTGTCCAAGATAATAAACGTAATGAGCTATAATTGTAGGGCTGTAACTTTGTATGAAAATAGTCATTTATCGAGGGCGAAAAAACACCCTGGTATTCTGCGCACAGTGGGTCTTCACCAATTACGCCATGTAGCCTTTCACGTAGATTGAACGTGCGCGATTATCCGAAATGCTCTGTATCGGCATAAGGGAAGATAACCCTGTATTACTCCTGGATAGCTGTGACAGACTGAGACACAGCGAATCAAAGTTGAAAGAACGGCTTTGCATTTCGTGAAATGGAACTTCTGGTGTAAATTAACCTGCCACTGTGGCGACCATGTTGATGAAAGTGTGCGTGTAGCGTTTGTTTTTGTCCACCGGCGCAATGTGGCCGGGAGACTTTAAAATGGGTTGTGTTCTGTGGACTGTCCCTGGGTCTGCATGTAGGTGGTGTCACTAAAGGTTTCGTTCCATCCTTCTTGGAGTGTCCGTGTGAATTATATGTGTTGGGACACGATCAACTTGAAAGGCTTTGTAGGATTTCTCTGAAAGGAGATGGTACGATAAATGTGTAATAATGTAATGGTAGGAGAAAATATATGTACACAATCTGTGAAAGCTCTAGCTCAATTGCGTTATAATAGTTATTACATGAAATTGAAGCAATTGATGTTGTGTGATATATATGAGCAGCAAAAGATGGCAATGGTGGCAATGATGAAGCTAAAGCCAAATTAAGCGACTACTCAAGGCTGTACCCGACTTGATTTGGGGCATCATTAAGGTGGTCAAGGTATCCGGAGGACCAACTGCCCCATCTAGTACGAGCATGTCTGGAATTAATGTGGAAATATTGAGGATCATCACTTGGAAGAAGGCATGGTGAATGCCTTGTACCAGAATAAAGAACGAAGTTGTACATTTCATCACCAAAGTGAAAAATTGTGTTCAAGTTGGCTCTCGTCCATGTGTTTACGGATAGCATGAATGCGCTCAGACAGAAAAATAAACAATTACAATGATACTGACGTCCTCTGGATTCTGCTGAGAAGCATTCACTTCCCCGGTGAAAGTTTGCAGAAATTATGGCTGAGGGTGACAGATCGTGGTATGGTCCAAGTTTTAGTTTCACATCATTGGAAAGAATTAAACGAGTATATGCATAGTGTTTCAGGTCTCTGTATTGCTAACCGACTTGACCAGATGAGCCAGTGTATCTTGATCTAAATGTTGTTGGCTTAACACATTAATCATAGGAAACTTCTGCAGACCACAGGAAAGTACTCAAAAAAGGATAAATTTTTAATTTTCAGCTCTCTGGTACATGGAGTGTAACTAACGTCACATGGCCACCGAAGTAGGGTTTGATGTGATTTAAGTGTGTACCTTGACCTAGGCAAGTTTTTTTTTGCCAATTTCAATGTTTATAGGTCACCTAAGTGGTGAAATTCTCATCAAAAGTAGGTCAGCTCAGAACTTGCTGGCAACAATCCCCATGTCAATGGTTCGTAGGAATACGAGAGACGGCCGAGAGATGACTTGGGGGCCCTCTATCTAGAAATACGGGATACGGTCGAGAGATGACTTGGTGGTCCTCTATTTAGAAATAACCTGAACTCCTCTAAAAAATTCGAGGTTTATAGGTCATCTAAGTAGGTCAGCTCAGAACTTGCTGGTAAGAGTCCCCTAATACATGTTCATGCCAAAAACGAAGGTTCTAATGTCAATGGTTCTAATTATTTTGCCGGAGAAAGGATTTGGTTGGACTGACTCACTCACTCATTACCGGACAATTTGCAAATGAGAGCCTGCTTCGTAAGAATATTTTTTTATAGTGAGTTGCGTTCTTTAACAGAATTTGGTTCACTACAGAAGCGAAAGTCCCCACTATAATACTATTCTATTCTGAAGACTAAAGTTAAGTATGTGTGTATCAAAATAATTAGGCTAGCAACAGATCAATGTCTAATGAGAATCCCTCTAGATAGTGAAAAGTATCATCAATTAAAAAAATATTTTCAAGTCAGCAAATCAAATTCCAATGATCATCTCCAAGATTTCAATAGTCGATTTCAATCTCCTAGATGTCACACCAAGTCAATTCTATTTCAGTCATCAAGATGCCTCCAAGTTAAAAAAAATAATCAGCTCCAAGTAATAAATCAAAAGCGACGTCTGGTCGTGCGGAATATGAATGTGGGGATTGTTGTTGTTGTTGTTGTTCTCCGTTATCCGTTACTACTGTTGTGTTGTTATTGTAAGGTCGAGGCTAAATTTCTGACGTTCAAGCGATCGAATCGTGGCCTTCCAACTATGACATATATCATAAAATATAACTACAGCAAGTCAAGATAAAATAAAACAAAGTGACATCGAAATTGTCCATACAAAGAAGATGGCTTGGAAGAAAATGTCGTCTGAGAAAATCATTCTCCTCGCAAGAAAAGCCCAATCAGCTTCATCTCTGCTGCAGTTGTAATGTACCATACCTCCCTTTGTATTCCTTCCCGTATTGAATAACAAGGGAGGCAACCAGTCTGATGTCGCAGTCTGACAGTTTGAGTCTTTTGTTTGAACACGAATGGAAGTGTTGTGGAGTTTGACCCCAACGTACTATTTTTCTGACTTTTATCAATTTCGGACTTGTATCAACGATTGCAAAGTGTTCTTTCGACCTGAGAAACAACATACGAAGGCTAAAATCTTAAGTGATGCTCCAGGGCCGTACTTCCTGTCTGGCAGAAGAGGATAGAATGAAAGCCTGCAGTAGTCCATTTTCATAAGAACAACACAGAATTATTTTTGTCGGAATGACGTCTTGGCCGGGTAGTAAAGCGCCAGACCCTTCGTAACTTGAGGGCTAAAAACTGATCTTCCGACCTCGATTTTGATACCTTTCACCTGATTTTGTGTCGCAGTGTCCGCAACTTTTGACCTTAATTTTTCCAAGCTACACATTGTATGCCCCTTATTTTTCCAATCTCAAGAAATTGCGATTTCCAATGATTTTCGAATTTTTGGGCTACAGTCCTCAATTTCAGCACCTGACATCTGCATGGCTCCATGGTTATCCTGGCAAAATTTTCTAAAAAGTTAGAAAATTAAATAACGAAAGCTGGGAGGAGAAGGAAAATATGCATTCCATACGACTCTATCCTAGTTTTAGTATTTGGGAATAATGATATTATCATAATATGTCATATTTATTTTATTTTTTGTATTATTTTATTCATTTATTATATTTTATTTTATTTTATTTTATTATTTATTTATTTATTTATTTATTTATTTATTTATTTATTTATTTATTTATTTATTTATTTATTTTTATTTTTTTTACTAATCTCTTTTATCATCTTTTCCAAATCAACTAGTGTGCTTTTTTAGAATATGTAAAATATTAATAACTTTATCTCTATTGTACTGTATATATTTACTTCAAATACCTGAGTAATAGTGAAGTGTTACGACACTTCAATTTATTAATTCAGTGTATATAATATTAATGTATTCTATCTTGTTTTATCATCTATATATTGTTTGTGCTGTATTATGTCAATTGTTTTAGCCTTCGACCGCCATGAAAATAGGCTTGTTCCTATGGGGTTATCGAATTTAAACAAAGATTAATATTATTATTATTCCTACGAAGTAGGCTACAGATCGCAAATTGTCCGGTAATGAGTGAGTGAGTCAGTCCATCCGAATCCTTTCGTCGGCAAAATAAGGAGAACCGTTGACATTAGAACCTTGATTTTTGGCATGAACGTGCATTAGGGCATTGTTACCAGCAAGTTCTGATCTGAAATAATTCTGATTAAAATTAGATTTATAATTAACACTTCAGTATATTGTTATAAATGCATACCATCCATGTGGCCTTTAACAGTATCATGTTCCTTTTATGACCATGAAGCCATGGGACCTTATCAGTGGATTTAAAAGTCATTAAGGCTTGTCCTTGGAACAAACACAGAGAGAGGCTCCATCCCAGCCTTGTGGTTTTTAACAGTGATTTATATCCAAGCCCACTGAGATAAGGCCGGTTTCTACTCTGCTGCTTGTCACATCAAGTTACAGTGGTCGGTGTCCTGTATAGCAGATATAGTATATTATTGCATGCCTGTCCACTACCCTGGAACATTTCCTAGCTTAGACATTAAACAGCCCCATAAACTTGCCATCAAATGGGATAAGGCTGGGAGTACAAGAATGTGCGGTGTATTTTCTGTGGACTGTGTAGGCTGTACAGTCTGAATGAAGACAGCCTAGCAGAATTAGTTAAAGCTAGGTGGTTTAACAATGAAGAAAATCATCGATCAACCGCCATAGAATATAATGTGAAACAAGAAAACCGGAATAGTACATTCATCAGATTGCCAATGCCCAAAATGTGTTGTCTCATATATCTAGATAACAACGTGATGTAGAGACGCTATTTATTCGTCTTTGTACCGGTTATGCTCAGGAGAATGACATAGAATCATTATTATCTTGTGCATAGAAGGTGTTGGTCTTGAGTTGAATTACCGTAAACTACATAAATGCTACCTTTCTACTATAGTACTATATATAAAAATTTGTTGTATTGTTGGGAAAATAATGTGATTCAAAAAGTTGTTTTGATCCTGTACAAGGGCACTGAAAACCATTAAAGAGATGTAAATGTATTTTCACACGTAAAGCTTGAAATCTACTGAACCTATATTATTCAATCTGTTTCCTTTAATTAAAAAATTGTAAAATTAAATCGGCGAGTGTTATTTATTTTGGAATAAAGGCGCATTAGGAGACTGTTACCAACAAGTTCTGAGCTGACCTACTTTTGATGAAAATTTCTGGTGATTTTGATGAAAATCACTGGCGATTCTGACTTGGGCGGTGCCCATCTTAATATAGGCAGGATTTCAACTGGGGGTGGGGATTTCCAAGAGTTCAGTTCGCGTTCGAGTCCTAATGCCTACTGTACTTCGTAGGTCCTGTGACGTTAGTCACACTGCCATGTTATTATTTAACCGGAGCTATTTAATGTGTGCTCTGAGATTGGTGTGATACCTACCATATGAGCAGCATATCTGATCCAAGGGACCCGTTATCGTACAGGGGTACAGGCTTGATATCGGTTTGAATTTTACTTCCCTTATATGTCTTGTAATATGTTGTGCTGGTTCGTTTTGAATAATTGACAGACTACATTGGCAAAACGTGATAACACTCCCCATCATTTATAAATATCATTGGAATACAAAAGAAAAGGGGTCAAATATATTCTAAGCGTTTTGTCCCCCAGCACGTTAAAGTGGCGGCACTATGTTAATGCTTTTCGTTCATCCGTTCCAATTGGCGTGAACTCAATATCCGAATAAAATCGGCAGCTAGAGCCTTGACCTTCGTAACGATGTTGCCTTATGCGGACCTATAGATCACGTTCACTGTGGACGAACATTGACATATTTTCAAAGGTCACAGAGGCCAAAATGTGAGTAGCATTCATAGTGTCTTGTGAACGCCATATCTAAAGAGCAAATGCCGCGTTTTGAAGACCTCTTGGTGAAGCCTGATGGTGCCTAAGGTATATAGAGACTCTGTCAAATTCATTCCGAATTTAAATTGGCCTATTGATAAAGGTTACCGATGTCAAATGTCACAAGTATTCAAGCGTTCAATGGCAAGCGGGGATAGAATCCCCAATACGTATGAAAACCTACTTTATCGTTGTTTCATTGAATTGTAATGGATAAATATTGTTTTGGGTGGAGTAAATGAAATGGCCGATATCAATCCCCATACAAGGGAAGACAACTTTTCTCTCCTGTCGCCATGCAAGTGAAAGAGCAGACCCACCTGGCATGGGAAGCACTCCCCCCCCCCGGAGCTGACACTCCCTAAATGTTTAGTTTATGATATTGGGGTCATTTTGAGCCTTTTTGCATAACCGCGAACGGAGCATTATCGGTAAATTTAAAATGGTGTGATACCAGAAAAGTGGCATTTTCATCATATTTCTTCACAATTCTTACTTGTCTGCGTGCAAAAGTGAGTAAAAGTATTTTATTTCATATCAGACCACTGAAATTTATCAGTCAGTTATAGCAAAGAAGACACATGAAAACATGAAATACCATAGCCGGTTATACCGTGTTTACAGTTAAATAAACGGCTTCTTGCCTAGCTATTCACTGGTACACATTCAGATGCCGACTTTACCAGATGCGGAATATGTTGACTTGGATCCACGCTTCTAAATGAACTCAAATCGCTATGACGGATAGATTGCCTAACCATATTTGGCCTAAGGGGAGGCCAAAATGCTTCTCCCTACAAAACTTTCTGCGTTGTCTCCGGATCGACAAAACATGGAGAGCTGAAACTCCTTGACTTTATAGTTTATGATACTGGGTCATTTTGACCGGGTCATTTCCATAACCCCTCGAACAGAGGATCATGGGTAATTTCTTCAAAATTTCTACTTTTCCACGATGAAAAGTGGGCAAAACCATTTTATTTCACATCACATTTAATATTTACTAATTTATCATGCAGTCTTTGCGGAGAAATTGCGTAAATAAAAAATTCGGAAAATCCGACTGAAAAGTCGACCAAAAAATGCCGTTTTTGAAAATGTGTGCACAAGGACATCCCAGGTCAATACACGGAAGCCCCACGGGGCCTGTCTATTGAGTGTCGACAGCAGCTGCACAAGACTGGAAATGGGAATGGGAAATAGGAAATCAAGATAGGGCGATACCCGTTGAACACTGCTGGATTTGTGGATCCATCTTCTGTACCATTGTTTACAGTCAACTTCACAAGCCTGTAGTGACTAGAAATGACGTGAAATGTTTAATTAAAACAAACTGATGTACAATTTTAATTAAGATTTGCCAGAAATTACCGCCTTTTAGAGGGATCCGACATTCAGTATACAGACATTGTCCACAAAAGAATTTCACGCGTCAACAATTGGAAGACCGTTTACGTTCGACATATACACAGGGAAAATTTCATCGTGAAGTACTGGTATATAATGTCGGTGCAGTTACCGTTTGGTTACCTACAGGAACAGTACTGTGCAGTTACCTACCAGTTACCATTATTGTCGTTACATTGGTTTCCTCTCAGTCACTGATCAGTATCTATTGAGTAACTGGTTGGTAACCGCTCGAATTCAAACTTTGCAGTACTGTGAAGTTGTGACTGGTAAGTAACTGATAGGTTGCTGATAGGTGACAAATCGGTTGTGACCAGGCAGTTACCAACATGTTACTGCTAGGTTACCATTCAGTTACTGTTCAGTACTATAAAGGTTACAAGTTGATAGGTTACTGTTCAGTTACAGCTCAGTTGCTGACTGGCAACCAAGACCTTAAACTGATAAGTTACTGTTCAGCTACTGATCGGTAACCTATATATTTACTGATAGGTTCCTCTTCAGTTACTGTTCTGTTACCATTCAGTTACTGATCAGTAACCTAAAGGTTGCATGTTGAATGGCTACTGTTCAGTTACATATCAGTTTCTGACTGGTAATCAAGATATTAAATCTATCGGTTACTGTTCAGCTACTAACTGTAACCTGTATGCTACTGATAGGTTACTGCTAGGTCACTGTTGGGTTACTGCTAGGTTACTGTTAGGTTACTGCTAGGTTACTGATATGTCACTGTTCAGTTACTGTTCAGTTATTTCTTTACGGTACTGAATATATTCCACATTACATTTCAATGTTAACCAATAGAATTGTCCGTGAATGATCACGTTCTGAGTATTTATTCCACAGTTAAACTCAAAAGTTAGATGTTGATACTACTTAAGTTTGAGAAGGAGTAATTTTATGCTGCAAGAAGCTCATCGGTTACATATCAGATTCTGACTGATAACCGAGATATTAAACCTATCGGTTCTCAAATCCACACCAACCAGAGATTGGATTGGATTCACTTGATAGAATAGTTTGTGGACACAGAAAACAATTAATGAAGTGTACCCAGCATGGGTTCGGGGAGGGCTTTTGAAAATAAAATGCCCTTTAAAAAATAGAAATGAAAGAGAGAAACACATAGTTGGCAGTGTAATTATTGCCCCCCCCCCCCCCCTCCCGTATACTAACTCTTTTTATCACTTTGCCCCCCCCCCCCTCAATAATTACAGCTGAAGATCCTCGAAATGGGTCGAAAATTAGTAGAGAAGCATCTAAAATCTCTAAATGTTTCTTATCCCCGCCCCCCACCACTTTTCTTACTTCGCGGGTCCAAATTTATCGCGACTGGTTTTAAATTGCAGTTTCATGCAAAGTGCCAACTTCTTCTCAGTGTTTGTTCATCCTGATTTAGTGTTAACTCCAGCAAAGTCTTCATGAATTATGCAGTTCCATGTGATATCCGCCTCTCTTTTTCGATAAAAACTTAAATTAGTCCCGAAATTGCCGCATTTGGCACTCACAACTTCAAATAATTCAGCTTGGCATCGATGCAATGTTCAAAAATATGCATTACAACACATATAAGGGAAGTGGGAAGAGGTGCCGACATACTAGAGCCACATGACTTCCCAGTAGTCTTCTGGTTAACCTATTCTAAAGCACATACCAAGAATCTAACGATTAGTGATATGTGTTGTATCTCAGGCACGCTTTTATTGTACCTGTTCATGTGGCAACTTGGATAACGGCCCCTAGCACCGGAATAAGCGGTATAATTAGATACAAATCTAGAGAGCTATATGATGGAAATGCTCTGACAACTCGTATATTGGTAATCAAACCAACTTGAAATTGAACCAACAGAAACGCAACTTTGCTTGGTGGTGCTTAGTTGGTTCGTCGAGATATGGCTGAAATATTGTTGAAATCGACGATAAATCCTATTAACTCACTCAGCAATACGCATTGTTGAACTGACATTTTCTTGCAGAGGTGTTAGAAGTTGACTTTGGCTTAAACTGACCAGAAGAGGGTTTCATCTGAACAATATTTGAGGAAGATTTTTTATTGATTTATTTATTAATTTTTTATTTTTTGTGCTTCTGTGAAAGAGTGAGGAAGACGGAAATTGTGAAACTTTTCATCCTATAAAATCTTCTCTGAAAATGCGACAAAGAGCGTAAAATGAAGGGCAAATTTTTAAAATTTTCCGCGGGACGACCCACGGACACCCCGCATCTCGGAAGGGGGACACCCCCTCCCGGTCCGACCCCCGACTTTTGCCCCCCCCCCCCACCCATCCCCCCATGTTGAATTGCTTCGCCGCGCCTGAATACTTCAATGGCCAATTCCCAATATTGAACTAGTTAATCGCTGGACAATGCTGTCTTGCCCAAGTGTAGCCGTCGTGATCTTTGGGTTGTTCTCTTGACCCTCCGCTATGTTTATAACACGGAAAGGGTTTTCCAACTATTGATAACTGGTGTAAATATAATAAAATATTCCCACCATTCCAAGAAAGGATCAACAAGCTTACATTTATGATAAGCCTGACAACCTCAGGTCGAAAATATACCAGTTATCATCAGTTAAAAAAACCCACTCCATTTTATGAACATAGGGGCGAGGTCACGAAAACAACCCTAGATCACGGTTGGCCACATGTTGTGCACCAGTGTCGCCGACAACGGGGCCATACAGCATTGTCCAGGGATTAACTTGAACTATAGTGGGAACTGGCCATTGATTACGAGTTTTGGTCTGCTTGCGTGCTATGGAAATTGGGACTTGCCATTCAGGCCAACTTAAAAATGTTTGCTTTCTGCGAATAACATATTCTCAATTATGTTTCAGCCTATTTCCGCCAAAGTACGGATACCGAAAGAGTACTGAAATATAACAGCACTGAAATTTTACAGCTCTGACACATTGCAGTACTGGAACAGTACCGGTACTGATATACATTAGATGAAAACATCTCAGCTCAAAATATTACATTGAAGCATCCCAGTTCAAAATATTTCCCTGGATTAAAATATAATTCTTGTGAAATATGACATTGCGCTGCGCGTTTTTAAAATTTCAAGATCGCGCAAGTATTTTAAAATAGCACGAGCATTTTCAAATTCGCGCTAGAAACACTTTTCAAAATCGCTCAAGCAAACTATTCATATTGAATTTCTTTTCAGCAGAGGACTATTTTATCTAGTTCTACTAAATTTTTGCACATTTCGTTCACACTATCGCATGTTTAGTCTGAAGGGATTAATTGAACTGACCTTAACATAATTGATAAAATATGGATAACACGAGGCAAAATACCAGTACGGTACAAATAAATTAGTTTGACACGAAAAGTTTCATTGTGACGCCTAGACTTCTGCCCCAGAAGCTGCGAAAGTTCGACAAAAGTTAACAGGAATCATCATATGGAATTTGCAATTAATGATTAATTTAATTTTGTGCGGTTGAGCTTTGTGGAACGAAAATCAGATATACCGGTAGGCGAAAAGTGGTTCGCGCAAGGATCCGTTGCGCAGTTTTAAAATATTTGCGCAATATCGTTTTTTTATTTTTTTTATTTTAACATTGTGCAAATATTTTTTAATTGCGCAGATTAAACAAAACGCGCGTAAAAAATTACCATAAGTACAATCTCTATAGCCTAAGAAGCACCCTTCACCGCCCGACCATTGAATATGACAGACCCACCTTTACGTCGGACATGACCAAGCCCATATTTCACTTTGGAGTGGCTATGAATACGTATAAATGGTTCTTTTGTGTCAAATATGTCTATATTGTTTAGTTTAATCCTAATATGAGGTGCTTGTATACCATTGTGAAAAGATTCTGCCTGTCCTGAATAATTCCCCGAATCCCCATGTTCTGAGCTCCAAAGTCGCATGAGCATGAACGTGACAGGGAGACGACTCCCTAACACCAGTAGGCACCGTAACGTTTACAAGCAGACGGCACAGGGAATGACAGGGAAAGCACGGAAGTTTGACCTCCCAAGAAAGACAGCGGAAAACGTATTTTTTGCGTGACAGTGAAGTATTCTGTGCTAAAAACGCTGACGATTTTCAGATCAATAAGGATGAGTGAGACTGCGAGTTGGTCGAGCGCCAGGCCAATCCAATGAACCAGTGAACAACAACAACGCCATGATGAAAATCAAGTTGCGAGTTCAAAATGCATTCACCCCACTAAGCCAAAAGAAGAATACATCCCAGATATAACCAGGTACCGTATCCACATATATCGGATTAAGTTTTATTTCTATCAGCAGCACATTGTAACAGCTTCTCTGATCACAGCTACTCCTAGTTCAACAAGCTGAACCCTACTGACATTTAATTTTGTGATATTGACAATGTCACAAAATTAAATGTTCAGATTGTTGAAATAAGTTACTCCCGGTTAATAAGCCATATCGTAATCTCAGAAGTACCTCATATTACCGCATACTGGTAGCATGTATAGGCGCGAGACTGAGGGGCAGGTTCACGTACATGTGTTTTTCACAAGAGCCAGGAAAGCCATCATCTTGGGAAGCGTACTTGCGCTAAAATGGTAAAATTATTCCAACCCTGGCGTTGTTGGCTCTCGTATGTGCGTGAACCTCCCTTCAGTCTCACGCCTGGCATGAATATGCGGTACTTCTGGGATTACGATGTGGCTTATTAGTTGGTGGGGGTTATTTTTTGGGGGGGTCTTCAGTGTGCTTATTCTACAGTTAATTTTCAGTTTCATCAATTTCAGGGCATCTTTCGGGCATTCTTCCGGAAATTTAATTTCCCAAAATGTTCTTTAAATGTTTTATTCTTCGCAAGGCCCCCTACACCGGTCATTTTGATTTCATAATAAAAATTTCATGATAATTCTATTTCATCCACATTTAAAGAAAACTGCTGAGCTTTTTAGGACATGGGATGACTTTTTTACCTGTGTCAGGGTGTGTTCACAATGTTTGTATTTCAATATAGGCTACCGTACAAATTCAAATTCTTTACTAGAGACGAACTCGGAACATGTGCATGAGAAGATTCAATATAATTTGCTACAAGTGATAAGGTACATCATGGTTTAACTGTTCAAACTGAATTGTTTCATAAACCTACATGTATATTCAGATCAGTTTTCAAATAGAAAATTGAAAATTGATAACAGTTTATATCTAATGTACATACATGATATGGGAAACGCAATACTGGCTGTAACTGATAATTGCAACTTTCCTTCCCAGAAGACATGGTTTTACTGTCCAAACATAATCAGTTGCTAATCATAGATGAAAGACTGGATCAAATTCAAGCTGATTGATTGAAAATTAGAGATATTAGAACTGTTTTTGTTCTAATGTATTGTGCCTATAAACAAAGATGAAATTGCAGATTAGAGTTTAAAATGTTAAGTTGATTGGTAGTAAATTACAGAATACAGGTATGTATTTGTTCTGTTATTGTATATTGAGGTAATAATAATGGGGGGGGCAGGATTTTTT
>JAVTVY010039676.1:0-19677 GCA_036873755.1 Hanleya hanleyi | reverse complement strand
ACAACTTTCAAATGCTTTGTTGGATTCTCCAGAAATTCAGCATACGCATTCCTTGCGACAAGATGCCGGTTGCTACTGCATTTCAGCAACATCTGCCTGAAGGTGGCACCACTGAGTTTCTTCTTCTTGTCCGATCCAGTTAAAATCGGCCTTCAATTTTTCCATGAAATCTTTCTATTCCACATCATATGATTTACCCTACAGCGTTGGTATGAGCTATATTTTATTTCAGAAGAATAATATGAAATAACTGGCGGGAAACCCCCGCAATACTGAACCCCTAGTTTTTGAATTTCGCGTCATCTTAATTGAAGGACAACATTTCCTTCACTTTCGCTATCAAATAATTACATTCCACGTCATATGATTTACCCTAAAGCTTCTGCACGAACCATTTGTGTCCACACATGTAACTTACTATGTTAATAACAAGTTCTTAAAGTTCGGGTGCACACTGTGCATATGATCAATTTCCTGGATTAAATTGAATTCAACCTTGCTGGTCTTCAGACTGACAGATGATGGAATGCAGTTGTCGGTGTGATTGTTCATGTACAGGAAGCTTTCTATGGCTTTCATGTCAGCACACCACCACTACCCTCAAGGAGAGCATGTCCTCGCCCCCAGGGTGCTGAGCCGCACCCTCTATCTTCCAAACTAGCCCTCGCCCGACCCTCATATATTGTGTTTGAGCATATATATCTCCAATATATCTCCAATATATCTTGGCAGAAACTTGAAATTTGTGTGTAGTCTGCAATATTGGTATAATTCTGCCACCCGTCAATGAATTGCAACCCCAAAAGGTTTCAATTTATCAGGCACAGACCAATGTGTTTACCCCTCGGTCAATTTTGGCCATGGGGTATTGTCGTCGTCTTGTACGTCCGTCTGTCCGTACGTCCATTCGTGAGCGAGATAGCCTGAAAATGGTTCCACTGATGAATTCCAAATTTGGTATGCTTATTTACCTAGTCAAGGATGAGAAGCCTATTGAATTGGAACCTGATTGGGTGGAAACCTTGTCAGTCATCTTTAATTTTATGCAAAATGGATAATGATCCATATCTCGGAAACCATTCAACTGTTCAATACGAAATTTGATTTACATCATCGATACATCAAGTAACTTTCAACGAGTTACCAAACAAGCTTTTCTGATTAGCTGGAAACCCTGGAGGCCATCTTTAATTTATGCGAAATCAATAATGATACATATCTAGGTTACCATTCAATTGTTTTATATGAAAGTTGGTATACATCATCGATACATCCAGATACTTTGAATCGGGACCTGATTGACCGAAAACCTTGGCGACCACCTTTAATTTATGCAAAATCATTAATGATCTCTATCTCTGATTCCGTTGAAGTGCTCGATGTAAAATTCGGTATACATCATCGATGCATCAAGACACTTACGATGAATGACAGATCTGGTTTCTCTGATTGGGCGGAAATCTTGGCGGCCATCTTTAATTTATGCAAAATCTTTAATGATGTTTATCTCTGATACGATTTAAGTGTTCTATATGAAACTTGGTTTACAGCATCGATGTATGAAGAGACTTGCATTAATGAATAATCACATGAGTTCCTCTGAGTGGCGGGAAGGATGGGCGGCCATCTTTGATTTATGCAAAATCATGAATGATCTCTATCTCTGACACTGTTCAACTGCTCAACGTAAAATTTGGTATACATTATCGATGCATCAAGAGATTTATGTCATGAATGTCGGTTTCTCTGATTGGATGGAAACCTTAGGGGCCATTTCTAATAGTCAAATTTTTGATAATCTGTATGTTTGTCACTTGACTGCTTGGTGTTCCTGACATCTTGGTTCAAATTGAATACATTATGAATGGCTGGCGCCCAGGGTCGAGGGGTTTTCAGATACGCAGCTTCGTATTGTATTGTTAAGTGGGTCCCTTGTTTATAGATCTTGCTTGGAATTGTTTTTCGTGCCAATCCGCCTCTGGGTGGCGCCACCTGGGGGCGAAGTTAAAATTGCATCTCCAGACAATAACTTTTGAAAACCTTGATGTGTGGGTACCTTGCCTCAAGATCTGGGTTGAGAATGTTTTTCGTGTTGATTCGTGTAAAGGGGGTACCACCTGAAAGCTAAGTAAAATGTTTCCAGACAATAACTTTTGAAAACCTTGATCGATTCAGTCCACATTTTTATGTGTAGATACCTCACCTCAAATTCTCGTTTGGCATTGTTTTTCATGCTGATCCACATATAGGTGGCGCCAACAGGGGGCAAATTTAAAATTATATTTTCGGGCAATAACTTTTTAAAACTTGAATGAATTTTGGTATGAAGTTTGGTATATGAATACATGTACCTTACCTGAAGGTTTCGCTTGGGATTGTTTTTCTTGTCGATCTGATCAGTGGTTGCGCCACCGGCAGGCCAAGTTAACATTTTCTATTTCCAATGTCAAGGAATCTTGCCTCAAGATCTCGGTTGGGATTATTTTTTATCCCTATCTGCCTATACATTGCGCTACCTGTGGGCCAAGGTAAAATTGCATTTCCGGACAGTAACTGCATGTTGGACATGATTCGCGTTACGTTTCGTAACTTGTGTCTAATTCCGCTTAACCCGGGGCTAGGGGCCGTATGAACCCATGTACTTCAAGATCCTCATGGTGCTCATATAAACAGCCACAATCAAAGCGTAACTGAGATACACCATTCTCTAGATAACGACTTTAGAACGATTATAAGAATACTGATCAGCGATACGGATTTTACATTTTTGGAACATCATGATGTCTTGTCGGCATCATTGAAAACTGTTGACCGCTTCTCTCTTGCAGGTAACTAGCCTATGTTTATGTATATTATGATTGTCTTTTTAAATTTAGTGCTAATACTGTTATATGGATATGGAATAGGTCTTTGGAATATGGATGCGGATATTCTTTAATGGACGACGGCTGAATTATGTATGACGGACTAGACGCTTGTATTTTTACATTTGGTATGTTGGTACTTTCCCTCAAGGTATCTTATGGGGCCATGTTAATGACGTTTTATGTTTTTATGTTTTTACTTTCTTCACATATAATGAATGTTTCCTTTACTAAAGATGCAAAACGGATGCCTTCTCGATCGTATGCGATCGACTATATCTAGTTTCTTCAATATTTGGCATATATGCATTCCCTGTGACAAGATGTTGATTGGTATTGTGTTTCAGAAAGATCTTCCTGAAGGTGGCACCAATAGGGTTCTTTCTATTCATTCGTGCTACAAGTGATAACTTTGAAACGCTTTGAAATGTCACTCGAAATTTGGTTTCCGGGCAATAACTTGAGAACTTCTCGTCCAATTCTTCCCAAATTAGGCATGCATATACATTGTACCTTGCCATGAGATGTTGCTTGGGATTGCGTTATCCACTTCTGCTTAGAAGGTGATGCCACCTGATGACAAGATCTGAAATTTGTTTTTGGCCAATAACTTGAAATCTTCTCAAATTTAGCATGCATGTACCATGTCAGGAGAAGTTGCATTGGATTGCCTTTCACTCACTTGCACGTACAGGTGGCGCCACCTGGTGGCAAAATCCCAATTTGTCTCCGGGTTATACCATGACATAAGATGCCGCTTGAGATTGCGTTTCGCCCACTTGCGTCTACCGGTAGCACCACCTCGTCTCAAAATCTAAATTTGATTTCGCTTATCGGATTCTTCTCCAATTTGTTATGCAGATACCATGCCATGATATGTCCCCTGGGATTGTATTTCGCCTGCTTCTGCCTACTGGTGGCGACACCTGGTGGACAAATCTGAAAATTGTTCCTGGCAATAATTTGATAACTGCTCATCGAATTCTTCTCAAATTTGGTATTTATGTTCCATAAGATGTCGCTTGGGATTGTGTTTCGCACACTTGTGTGCCTACAAATCTAAATTTGGTTTCCGGGCAATAACTCGAAGACCCATCTTCAGATTCTTCCCAAAGTTCATATGCTGATACATGTACCTAGACTGTATAACTCTCTGTTAAATCAGGATATTAACAGACAGTGTCTGCATACTGTTTCAGCTGTCTCCCCCTCAGTGATTGGTCATTCGGCCCCGCCATTTTAAACTAATACGAGCATTTTCATTGGATCACTATTTATAGGAGCTACCCCAATCTTCATACACAACCACGTGACTGTCTCAGTTAACTGATGGCATAGCGCGGCCTCGTTTTCGATTTCAAATTCTGCCGTCTAACTAGGAAAATGTTGTTGCTGCATCAGCCGATCATTTAGTCTATGGGCTTATGTAACATTTTCTAGATTTGTCATTTTTTCGGGTAGATTCTTGGCACTCATGTCTAAACACATCTAGAAAGTTCGCTGATTAAGAAAAGAATGGGTGCCAGTTTTTGCATTAACATTTGGGACCTCCATTTTGAATTTCAAAATGGCCATCATCGAAAATCATTTTTTAAACATAATTGCCAATTATTCATTCAAATGTCATCCAATATTTGTTTCATTTTATCTAAACTCTTATAAAGGGGCCAACCATTCATTGGAAACAAAATAAGAACACTATAAATACTCTAAATTAGCAAAAATCCAAGATGGTCACCAGATTTCAGGATTTGTTTACGTAGCCCCATATAGTCCCATACTAGGGGTATAGGACCAATGTTTGTCCCACTGGGAAACGTACTTCTAGACATTTGCGGTATGGTTGTTTTGATTTGTTTTGTCTCTTCAAGACAAACATGATAGGAAGTGTCCCGGCACGAAACGGTGAAATTTTTGAAAAAAGTTTAAGGTCTGTCTATAGCCCCATATAGACCCATATACTGGGGTATAAGCCCAATGTATGTATAAATCCATACTGGGTGGACGTGATGGAGTCTAGGTGAGTCCCTGGTGGTCCAATGGTGTCGTATGAGGTCTTATTTTGAAACTCTCATGCAGGAGCACTTGACTACACTAATAATTCGTACGTTGTCAATAATTGGCGCATGCGCAGCCCGGCCGTAGTATAGAAAGCAGGCATTTTTGGGGGTGTGTATGGGTGTGTTTGGGTTAGAGATGGGCTATTCACGGTTCGAATGGGTCGTGTGAGGTATCCATGTGAAGCCTATGTAATGGAGCATCTGGTGGCGTGGATGTGGGATAGAAATATGGTCATTCTGCGCATGCGCAGTCTGGCCGTAGTATAGAAAGCAGGCATTTTGGGGGGTATGTGGGTGTGTGTTTGGGGTAGAGATGACCGCTATGGGTCCGAATGGGTCGTAGAAGGTGTCAAACTGAAGCTTGAGTGGGTTAGAGTCAGAATGGTGTGTTTTCAAATGCAAGTCGCGTCAATCTGCGCATGCGCAGTTGGTTGTAGTAAGTAAAGTGGCCATTTTGGGGCAGTGAATGAAGGTATTTGGTGTAGAGAGGGACCATCCTTGGTCCGAATGCGTCGTGTGAGGTGTCATTTTGTAGTTCTTGGGGTGTAGACCCCAATTTGAGGGATGTTCACGTCATCTGTGACGTCATTGGTGACGTCATCAGTACGAGTAGTAGCCAAAGTGGACATTTTGGGGCAGTGAAAGGAAGGTATTTGGTTTAGAGAGGGACCATCCTTGGTCCGAATGCGTTGTATGAGGTGTCATATTGTAGCAACGCCCGCCAACGCCAAGCTTAACGCTTCAACGCCCAGGTGAAATAGCTCAGAAATTCGCACGTTTCAACGCCCAGGTGAAATAGCTCAGAAATTCGGATTTTCTAGATATTCCATGTAATTGTCACTAATTCTTCGAAATGCACTGACGCCCGTCAACGCTTGTAGTTATGCCTTAACGCTCCAACATAACGCCTTGACGCCATGATATAGACCGGAGAGAGAACAACAACAACAAAAACAAGGATGACACATGAGAGAACAACAACAAGAAGAAGTTTTTTCATATAGTTTATTTTCCCCAATGTTACATCATACCCACGCTGGGAGAGCCGCGTTGGGTATGTTTACAACTCAAAAAGGCTCTTGCCCAATCAGAGGCCACCATTTGCATCTATCATATTCGTTCCTGTCCGTTAGATGTAGACTTGTCCAGTCAGAAGCCGCCATTTCAGCAAGTTCCATCTTCAGCCATGTTCGCTCTGAACAGTTTATTCTAATCATCGTCGGACAGGCCTGGATATTCTTCGGGCAGCATGTCCTGAAACAGTTGTTTGCGCATTCTGATCGCATTTTCCAGGGCCACGGTGGGTGGTAGCCCCATAGCCTCTTCCAAGTGACGCTTGGCCTTCATGATGGACCTGTGCGTGGGGTCGCCTTTCATTTCAAGCGGTAGTAAGGTATACTGTTCATAGATCGCCATGGCTGTTTTCCTGATGCGGGGGCGCATTCGGGTGTACGTCTGTTGTAAATTATCCTCTCCGGCGTCCTCGATCGCTGCAGCGTAAGTATTGATAGCTGCTGTCACAATACGATCCCAGAAGGTAGGTTCTGCCTCACTTTCCACGGACGTATGCTGACTATCTGAGGTCAAGCTCTCCGTATCACTAGATAGACTCTCAGCAATCTCTGTTTCGGTATCAGTCGATACACTCTCAGCAGTCTCTGTATCAGCATCCCCCTCAACGGACTCCTCTGAGTCTTCAATCCCATGTATATTGTTCTGGTGTCGCATCATATCGTAATGTCTGGTGAACGTGCGTTCGCACTCAGAGCAAGTATAAGTCATGTTGACGGTTGAACGTCGACTGTGCATGTTTTTGGAAATACGCTCGCTTTTATAGATAGTAACGCCCGTCAACGCGTAGCTTAACGCTTCAACGCCCTGGTGAATTAGCTCAGAAGCTCTGATTTCCACGGAATTGACACCAATTCATCGAAATGCAGCGACGCCCGTCAAAGCCTTAACGCCCATCTCAACGCCCGTCAACGCCCAGCTTAGCGCTTCAACGCCCTGGTGAACTAGCTCAGATGCTCTGATTTTCATGGAATTTATTTGGTTCACATTGGATATGCATTATTACATACTGTGATCAGAAAATATTTGTCATATACCAGTAGTCCGTGAGCTACTGGGGCTCACCTTGCACCCCCCCCCCCCCACTACAGACCGAAACTATGTTTTTTATGTGCTTTAGGAGTAGTAGCGAAAGCTGGCGTTTTGGGGTGCGTGAGGGTGTGCTTGAGCGATTGAGGAACCATTCTTGGTTCGAATGCGTCGGGTGAGGTGTCAAAGTGAAGCCCTCGGTATGTAGACCACGGCTTGAGGGATCTCCACATGATCTGTGATGTCATTGGTGACATCAGTAGGAGTAGTAGACAAAGTAGGCATTTTGAGGATGCGGAGGAAGGGATAGAGATGGACCATCCGTGATATAAATGGACCGTGTGGGGTGTCATCTTGTAACTCTCTGCATGTGGATGCAGAGGGACACCCCACACGGTCCATTTAGACCACGGATGGTCCGTCTCTACCCCAAAAACCTTCCTCCGCATCCTCAAAATGCCCACTTTGTCTACTACTCCTACTGATGACGTCACCAATGACATCACAGATCATGTGGAGATCCCTCAAGCCGTGGTCTACATAACGAGGGCTTCACTTTGACACCTCACCCGACGCATTCGAACCAAGAATGGTCCCTCAATCCCTCAAGCACACCCTCACGCACCCCAAAACGCCAGCTTTCGCTACTACTCCTACTTTTGTATGTATGGTCCCTGTGTGATGTCATACCCAACAAATAGTGATATTATCTTGTAAATATTCGATGCAGCAATCAATGCTGAATAATATGTGGCCAACATTATAAAGATTGGATAATAATTATGGAAGATAAGACTATTCTTATAACCCTACCCCCTATTGTCACAAAAATTGTACTTATTAACACAGGAGTAATTTCGAAGTGATTAAAAGGGTAGCGAGTCCCAGTTTATCGACTGTTGACAAATTGTTTCTTATCTGACATGTCCTAAATCACATAAAAACATAGTTTCGGTCTGTAGTGGGGGGTGGAAGGTGAGCCCTAGTAGCTCACGGACTACAGTAAGAAGTTGCACATTCATACCAATATTTCTTGATAATAACGTCGAAAACAGGTTAATATCCATGCAAACGAGTTCAGATGAACAGTTGTCTCAACTGTAATGCATTTCAAACCCAAACTATTTGCGCACATTTCGATTACATGTTTAAAATAATGTTGAATAACAAAAATCATACAGATCGGCTAAAAAAAGGCGGCCATTTTGAAATTCAAAATGGAGGCCCTAAATGTTAATGCAAAAACTGGCACCCATTTTTTTCTTAATCAGTGATGTTTCTAGGTGTGCTTAAACATTGGTGCCAAGAATCTACCCAAAATTTTGCTTTTTTTACATAAGCCCACAGACTAATTGGCCTTCTGTAGAAGGGTCCAATACCATAGGCTAATACATGTACCATGCCATGAGATGATGCTTGGGATTGCGTTTCGCCTACTTGCACCTTCAGTTGAGGATGCCTTCAGCTTCTCGTCAAATTTGGTTTGCAGATAATGCCTTGATATGTCACTTCAGGTTGCTTCTCTGTTACATAATTTCCATTGCACCACTGCATGGAAACTATATTACAGAAGCAATCAACTTTCAGTCAACCGTTCTCAGTTGATCTTAAAACTTGAGAAGGCAGAAAGACCCTTCCGCATCCAACGCCTATGAAGCAGCAGTTGCCTTCTTCATGTATATCCCCTGAGACCAACAATGCTAAAAAATATTGCTGCCAATTCGGCGGGGGACCTATCATCCTCTGGCTGCTTGTTATTTGTTCTGATGAAATGAAATGTCATGTGTTCAGATCATATTGTTGTAACTTATATTGTTCAGCACTTTGGTGCTAATTCGATCTATTGGAAATGAGTAAAATTACTGTCTGTTACAATTATGCCTTTAGGTGGCTGCTAGGTTTGACTAGTCGGCACAGTGCCTCTCAGACCTATGAATACGAGCCAATATGCTCCTTCGGAGATATTTGTATTTGTTCTAATGGAATCCAATGCCATCTGTTCAAATCATATTGTTGTAACTTAGATTGTTCAGCACTTTGGTGCTAATTCGGTCAGTTGGAAATGCGTAAAATTACTGTCTGTTACAATAATGCCTTTAGGTGGCTGCTAGGTTTGACTAGTTGACACAGTGTCTCTGAGACCTTTGTTAACAACAATGAGTTTTACTTTCCAAGAACGTATCAGGAAATCTGTGTACAGTTTAAAAAATCGAGTCCTTGACATTGACAATGAAATAGTAAAATCGTTTGATGTTATTGGTTTGAGTGTTTCGCCACTGGTGCAAAGGTGAAATAGACTGCTATTTCTCTCTGAATGTGAGATTGATTTGTGATATAGCTTTTTAATCCATACTTTTTACTCCTCCCCCACTACCTTGAATGTGAGATTGATTTGTTAATTCTAGCTTGCTTTGTGAGATAAACTTTCATATCCAATTATTTTTAAGATGGCACTTTCTTGGTAAAGCACAAATACTAGTGCTGGATGGTTCAGTCCCATGCGAGACTCGAACCCGCGCCCTCAGATTTTGGCACCAAATCGCCAGCAGTAAATACCAGCGGTGTAGACCACTCGGCCACCTCAGCTTCCATAAAGAGCAAGTTCGGAGATCGGAGTCTAGCAATAGTATTTGTGCTTTACCAAGACCAAACTCTGAGGGCGCAGGTTCGAGTCTCGCACGGGATTGAACCATCCAGCACTAGTATTTGTGCTTTACCAAGAATGTGTCATCCTAAAAATAATTGGATATATATGTTACCTACTTTCTAAATGGCATTAGTATATATAGAATATCGGCTTTAGGAGCTGTACCATTATATGTCTATCAGAGGGATAGTAGATGTACGTAATCTAGACTCCGATCTCCGAAATTCCTCTTTGTCGAAGCTAGGTGGCCGAGTGGTCTGGAACGCTTGTATTTACTGCTGGCGATTTGGTACCAAACTCTGAGGGCGCGGGTTCGAGTCTGGCACGGGACTGAATCATCCAGTACTAGTATTTGTGTTTACCAAGAAAGTGTCATCCTAAAAATAATTGTATATACATGCTACCTACATTCTAAATGGCATTAGTATATATATATATAATATCGGCTTTATGAGATGTGCCATTATATGTCTATCAGAGGGGTAGTAACTGTACGTAATCTAGACTCCGATCTCCGAACTCCCTCTTTGTAGAAGCTGACGTGGCCGGGTGGTCTAGACAGCTTGTATTTACTGCTAACGATTTGGTGCCAAACTCTGAGGGCGCGGGTTCGGTTCTCGCACGGGAATGAACCATCCAGCGCTAGTATTTGTGCTTTACCAAGAAAGTGTCATCCTAAAATAACTGGATATAAATATTAACTACTTTCTAAATGGCATTAGTATATATATAATATCGGCTTTAGGAGCTGTGCCATTATATATCTATCAGAGGGGTAGTAAATGTACATAATCTAGACTCCGATCTCCGAACTTCCTCTTAAATTGTGGAAGCTGAGGTGGCCGAGTGGTGTAGAACGCTTGTGGTTACTGCTGGCGATTTGGTGCCAAACTCTTAGGGCGCGAGTTCGAGCCCACACGGGACTGAACCATCCAGCACTAGTATTTATGCTTTACCAAGAAAGTGTCATGCTAAAAATAATTGGATATAAATGTTACCTACTTTCCATATGGCATTAGTATATAGATATAGCTTTGTTTATCCACGCTTTGTACTCCTCCCACACTATCTTGAATGTGAGATTGATTTGTTAATTCTAGCTTTACTTTGTGAGATAGCTTTGCTAATCCACGCTTTGTACCCCTCCCCCACCCACTTTACATCTTCCTGTATGAACCTTGAGTCTGCAATAAAGTATTATTATTATTATTAAAGATGTAATCAGCCTTAAAACTGAACAAGTTGTTCCACTGAAACTGCGCTGTTTTCGGCATCAAATTCGTCACAGTTTTCATATTCAACGACAGTGACATCAGTATACAGTAAAAGCAAGAATAATACAGAGATTTGAAAAATTCCCTTTGCTTCGTGAACTTCAGTCTCGTCGTAGCATGCACAATTGCAACATCTGGAATAGCGATTACGTCAGTCATACGACATGTCACATCATCACGTCACCCAACAAGCATTGAAAACGCCCACTCTCAATCGTCACGTTTTGCATTGTTGACAACCAAGCCACATCGTTCGCGTCCGTCAACAAAATAAACGCCATGCCATATTATTTTTTTTCGTTTTCTCATGAAAGCTAGACACAAGTTGAGATTGATGTGATCGAATATAGGCCTACTTATTTCTGTACCTGTTGTAACATAAAAGGAAATATTTCTAATTCTAGAAACGCACAATGTATAAAACAAGATTGCTCTTGTCGAATGCTAAGAACCTCTCTCTGAAAATCTCCCACTGCCTATACTCGGAGACATATGTTCATCCGATATGGATATTTCACATTTAAGCATATATTAAATAGTATGTGGCTTCAGATACAACCTTTTTTAACCCTACCAGGCCGGGGTGGGGGGTGGGGGGGGGGGGGGGCAAAATGAAGCCCCCCCCCGCACCGTCATCAAAGCGGCAATCTTGGATTTTTTTGACATTTTCTGGTAGAGCTCGACCCAAGGGTACGTTTCAAGAAAAATAATTTGGAGCCCCCCACCCCCTCCCTTCCAGGCCTTAATACCAATCTCTCATAGTATAGGGTTGATTAACCCAGAATATGTTTTGATACAATAATTCATACTATATTTTTACCTCCGTCGATCAGACGGAGGTCTAGGAACGCAACGTGAAATCTCCCGCCAAATAATTGTCATATGGGGAACCCACGACTCATAGTATTTCCAATAGGGATCGTCATGGTTCCCGACGAAATCTTGCACTTTTTCTTTGGACACAATTGAAATAATGGGGTTCCCCATTGCAATGCATTGCAGTGGGCCTTGCTTCTGTAGTCGGGTTCCACCTCAATCAGGTCAGATTTCCCGTCGATTTTCTCTCCCCGTTTCACTAAATCACACCCTTTTGTCCAGTTTCTTTGCAGAAATCCAAACCATATTAAAAACTAGGAAGCTTGTCATCCTTCTTTTCTACCAATAAAGACGTTATTATGCTTTATTTTCTAAAACAAAATTTAGAGTGGGCAAGGTCACCAAGGTCACCAAGGTCGCTCAAACAAAGATGTCAGCTGCCGTGCGAGAGTCCCCCAAAGCGATTCACGGCAAGTATTTCGAATCTGTAGTCCTATTTTTACATAGTTTTATTCATGTTTACACTGTCCAAGCTTTTGTTCTCGCTCTTTCGTAAGTCTACCTTTTCACCGGTCGCTAATGTCTCCATCATCGATCAATTCAGCACTCGAAAACTGGTGTTTCTGTGGGGTCGTTGTTGTGATTTTTTCATGATTATATTTCGATTTATTTTTTAATTCCCTGCCATTCCCACGCCTCCACATGAATGCGAAAATGCTCTCTGACATGTCCTACAACAGACATCAGCCTCGATCCGTGATTAAAACACCAAAAACACGAAAAAAACACCCATATAATAACATGTGAATTGCTGTTGCAGTGTTGTTGTTGTTACCTCCTGGTTTGTATTTTGAGTCATTTTTTTGTTTCCAAGACGTTTTCATTACTCCGAATCTATACGGACGTGTTCTATGACATATCTTCTAACAGAGATCAGTCTCAACCGATCGAATTATAGCCTACACTAGAAAAACTGTGATCCATCATGGAGCCAAAAAAATGATGGAGCTAGCCATCACCAAGCCATGTAACTTTTTCGAGACCGTATTGATCCACATATTGGGGCGGCTCATTCTGATGTCATTTGTCCACGTTTTCGTCATATATGGCTCACCAACTTTTGTTAGCAGCTCAATAATGGCTAACTTTCAGGTTACTTTGCTTCCTTGATCCATACAAGTGGATCATTAATCCACAACGAGCCAACATGACATGGAGCATTTTTAATTCACAAGTGATGCCCCAGTGGATCACAGAGATGCATACTAATATCCCCAGGTTGGAAATTGGATCACCTGTGGCTGAACTTTGCAAAGAGTAACATTATATCTTTATTTCTGGATCATTGATCCAAAAATCTTTATTACTGGATCATCGATCCAATAATGATGAATCAATGATCCAACAATGACAGAACACTGCATGCTGAGCCACACTAATCAGTGAGTGTCCCAGATTTGTCTCACCACTGGATCAAAAGATCAGTGAAGTTTGATGATAGAATCAAGTGTTCTGTGCACCTTTATGTGGATGCACACATCCATTTCTCATGAAGGTGCATGCATGTCCATTGAGAATTTAATGAGAATATAAATTATCAGTGATTATCATTTCAGTTGAAAAAATGTTTAACACTTCCGAAAATATTTTCCTAAGATACTGCTTTTAATGGTATTTTGAATGGTTACTTTATTTAGATAGAAATTCAAAATTCCTCCAGTGATGCTAATCAGTTATTACATGGATCAATGAACCATTGAGCAAGGACATAAAGTTGTCTTGCTTTATCATCATAATGTATTCCCCCAGTCTATGTTTATTGGTGCTGTGTTTCATGGAAGGGAAAGGGGAGTGGGTGGCATTTTTGTTTAAATCCCGCTATGGAGGGAGATGTACACAGAATTTCTTGGTACCACACATTTACCGGCATTCAGGTATCATTATGATTGTTTGTAATTATTAGGCTATGAGAAAACACAATATTAATACAGTATTGGCTGCCATGGCTGCAGCATTGCAGGAGACATCCACGTTCAGCATTCAATGCAGAGCACACTGTTTTACTTCCCAAACCGAAGATATCCATAAACACAGATACATTTCACGATCAGTTTTCAAATTTCAAGTAAACTGATTGAAAACAGAACTGTTAATATTATGTATCTTAGGAAAAACATAATGCTGGTTATATTATCAGGTCGAATTATAACATACCTACATGAAACGAAGTAGCTTTACTGTTCAAACTGAATTGTACATGTGGTAAATTTATTGTTATCAGTATTATTATTCTTGTTTGTGGGAAATGTATTCTTATAAATATTTTTTTCTGGATGCATTGCAATTTCAGTCGAATACCAATGCATTATGACATAAGATTAAATTTCCTATAATTCATTACCGTGTATATGGACAGTAAGTTAATTATATTCTCAGACATACCGTTTCATGAAAATTCAATGTTTTGTTATATGTCCTTATTAAATAATTTATTTAGTTGCTGAATCTAAATTCGCAGTTTGCTTCATGGAGTCACTGACTGGTGACTGTTCAGTTTATTTGCCTCACTGAATCGCTGGTTGAACTGATACAAATAACCGGCCAGCTATTGACTCGTCGTGACAAACTGCAAAGTTATGTCTTAACAATTTTGGCTAATTGAGTCAAAGAAAGTTCCATTCGGACAGCAGTGCAAATATGACTCTTCTGGTTGGAATGCAGCCGATGGACTTGCCTAAAAACTGACTCAGTAAGTTAATCATATAATAATAATTTCGGATCATTTAGCCATTACCTGGGTGAGACTGTGATGAGACAAAATTGTAGAGGAGAGGGTCAAATGGCTCAATAATGGCTACTTCAATGATCTCACATTAATGGTTGAATCAGTCTTTCAGTGGATCATTAATGGATTGCAGTTTTTCTAGTGTAGTAGTCGTCAAATCAATAACCGAACAAAGGGGGCGTGGTCATATACATATATATACATGGATAAAGTCCATGTTTTTGTTTTGGTTCAAATTCATATTTTTCTGCATCTTTGGGCCTGGAAAAATATCCACACACTTCCACTGACATAATATGAATAGGCAAAGCCTAGAAGCGAGCGGAGAAATACTTCTTCCTCTCGTTTCTGGCTTTGCCTATTCATATCAAGTAGTTTTCCACCAGCTCTAAATTAACACAATTGGACTTGCACTTGTATTACTCATTCGCATAATTTCTTGTTTCACACAGCTAATATTTGAAATGGATGAAATCTAAAGTACTTTTGTACTTTTGAGGTTCCATTGATTTGATCTGCCCATCCATCACAGGAGCAGATATGGGCAGATAGAGTTGCTCCAACTTCTTGGCCTCCTTGTTCCTGTCTACGTTTTGTAGAGTATTTTACACTGAACAAATATTTCATGCATATGCTTATATCAAAACCGATGGTTTGTTTGAAAGTCAGTTCATGTAGAACTTTACAGCATTACAATCCATGTGGTACTGTTGTTGTCTAGAATTTATCGACATAGCCTGGATCATAAATGTGACCGAATTTATAATAGAGAAGAAATAATCATCTGGCTCACTTGAGGAAACAAATGTAAAATGCTTGTCCTCATCATAGTAAAAGCCAGCTCTTTAGATATAGCCAGCAATTCAAAACAACCCCGGACAAAGGCAGAACTTAATTTACCACCCACCACTGGAATTCCATGTGCCAGAACAGTTCCAGGCAAATATCAACATTTTTACTGGGTTCACAAAGTCAAATCCTGATCCATGTACCAATCACTTTTTGGTTTGAGCCCCCATCAAAATATTGAAGGATCAAATATCAATCTTAATAAATTAATATCCTTATGAATGCTCCCCTATCATATATGTCGCTATGTAGGTGACATATTGGGGAGCAGATAGGATTTAATTTTAGATTGAATCAAATCTTTAATTGTTCAAATTCTATCTGGTTCTATGATTTCCTGTCACTGTTCCAGGTGGCTATGATGTTATATTCTGTCATTCGGCAGCTTCATTGTAAAGTCCTATAATAAGAATAATCCTGTTCCTTTATCGGACAAAAAATCTACATCACATATATACGGTCACAATTAGTCTTATTACTGATGGAATTCAATTCTAATTTTATTGTACACATAATATGTAAAACCTTGGTGGAGTAGATTCCATTTAACCAAACTAAATGTCCTTGTAATAGACATGTTCAAAAGTTGAGACTGAAGTGAATAGACAATAGACAGATCTGAACATAAAGACGAAACTACTAATTTATCTGCCAAATGGGAACAATATTTGCAAACATTTACAGCCAATAGATTTACCAGATATGTTAAAATAGTTCTATGTGCGACTGTAAAACCAATCGACTTAATCATTTCATTGTCTGTTATCAACATTGGGATATTGTTCTTTTTACATTTTAAATCAATTTAAGGAATTGATAGAATGCTTATAATTACATATTTTAATGAATGATTTTGAATGCTAAAATATTAATGGAAGAGAGAGGTTACTGTAATGGACAGAAACAACCTTGTAATGGCTATGATTATAATCTATGAAGTTATAGATAAAGAAGACATGAAACCATAATTAACCATATTGGATATTGATATTTAAATTCATTTGTGTCTACAATGGGGAATGGTAGTGGGGGGTGGGGGGGGGGGGGTAATATGACCAAAAATCGTCTAAAGATATCTGTTTTGAAAATGACGTCAATGTGAGGTCATTATGCATCTTAGCTTGCTAAGGGCATTTCACGTTTCACTTAAAACTACCCTTAGATTTTCGCTGTGATTCGGCATGTATTTCACACGGCGCCATCTATCTACAGGGAGATAATCCAGTTCGAAAGTTGTTCCCGAAGCATGAGGTCAAATGTCGGCCCCATTTAAACGAGCCAATGAAATTATCTGTATTCAAATATTTCTCAGACATGCACACGTCAGTTTCACGAGGCGCAAGACTGGGGGAGTATACGTGAGACCAAAACGAAGTTGTGCAAATTAGCTATTTTATTTCTCACTCTAGTGGAGCATTCTTCTTTGTTTATCTTAAGAAAAATCATATTACAAACGGCCTAACATATTTGAAAACAAAATAAAATCGGCGGATGACCACAGAAAAATGATATGCTTTTTATTTTGTGATGGGGGCACTTCGAGGCCCACCATGGGATCATTTCAATCGATCGCTTTCTGGAGGTGTGTCTTCGTTGTATGAATGTGATTGCACCGATGTCGGATGTAACGGGACCAGTCGGATGTGACCATTTGTGAAATGCCCTATTACACTGAGACAGCACCCGTTACCGCATGGCTACGAGCAGAAGTTTCTACGTATGATCATGCCATGCGTTCGGATGATGGTCATTATGGTGGCAATCTTGTTTTTTTCTTTGGTTTGTTTTCACATTTTTATCTCGCCTTACGAAGTAAAGGGGAGATATTGTGAGAGGGGGAAAGAGGATGTCGTCGTCGGTGTCGGTGTCGGTGTCGGTGTCGGTGTCCCCTGCCTGGAAATGAATGGGTTTTTGGTTTAGCAAGTTAAAAAAAAATCTAGAATAATTAGAAAAAATATAAAAAAAATATAAAAAATATGGGGGGTGGGTATACCACCTGGGGGTACTACCCCTGGGGTACTCTAATGTTAAAATCCCTATGAATGAGTTTTGCGTTTAGCTGAAGTGCACATGTACATCTGTACTTGGAAAGTTTCTTGCAGTTGTCCGCTGTCATTGGATGATTATGAAACTTGGTATACATGTTTCTTATGATAAGAGGATGTACCTGTGCTATTTTTGAGAAGAAATATAAATTTTTCTCAAAATTATGGCAAATGAAGAGTTTTCTGTTTAGGTAAATTGTACATGTAGGCCTCTACATGTATACATATACATCTACATGGTAACTTTGCTGCAGTTGTCAGCTGTCATTGGATGATTATGAAACTTGGTACACATGTTTCTTGTGATTAGAGGATGTACCTGTGCTATTTTTGACAAGAAATATTAATTTTTCTCCAAATTATGGTAAATGAAGAGTTTTCTGTTTAGGTAAATTGTACATATACATGTCCATGGTAAGTTTGCTCCAGTTGTCAGCTGTCATTGGATGATTATGAAACTTGGTACACATGTTTCTTATGATAAGAGGATGTACCCGTGCTATTTTTGAGAAGAAATATTAATTTTTCTTAAAATTATGGCAAATGAAAAGTTTTCTGTTTAGGTAAATTGTACATGTAGGCCTCTACATGTATACATATACATCTACATGGTAACTTTGCTCCAGTTGTCAGCTGTCATTGGATGATTATGAAACTTGGTACACATGTTTCTTATGATTAGAGGATGTACCTGTGCTAGTTTTGACAAGAAATATTAATTTTTCTCCAAATTATGGCAAATGAAGAGTTTTCTGTTTAGGTAAATTGTACATGTAATCCTCTACATGTATACATATACATGTACATGATAAGTTTGCTGCAGTTGTCAGCTCTCATTGGATGATTACGAAACTTGGTACAAATGTTTCTTATGATTGGAGGATTTATTTGTGCTATTTTTGAGATGAAATATTAATTTTTCTCCAAATTATGGTAACTGATTGAGTTTTGCGTTTAGCCGAAGTGCACATGTACATCTGTACACCACAGTTTGCTGCAGTTGTCAGCTGTCATTGAATGATTATGAAACTTGGTACACATGTTTCTTATGATTAAAGATGTACCTGTGATACCATCCATACCATCACTACCATCCATACCATCACTACCATTCCTACCATCACTACCATCCATACCATCACTACCATCCATACCATTCCTACCATCACTACCATCCATACCATCACTACCATCATCACTACCATCCATACCATCACTACCATCCATACCATAACTACCATTCCTACCATCACTACCATCGCTACCATTAATACCATCACTACCATCCATACCATCACTACCATCCATGCCATCACTACCATCCATACCATCATTACCATTCCTACCATCCATACCATCACTACCATTCCTACCATCACTACCATCCATACCATCACTACCATCCATACCATCGCTACCATTCCTACCATCGCTACCATTCCTACCATCACTACCATCACTACCATCCATACCATCACTACCATCCATACCATTCCTACCATCCATACCATCACTACCATCACTACTATCCATACCATCACTACCATCCATACCATCACTACCATTCATACCATTCCTACCATCCATACCATCACTACCATCCATACCATCACTACTATCCATACCATCCATACCACACTACCATCCATACCATCACTACCATTCATACCATTCCTACCATCCATACCATCACTACCATCCATACCATTCCTACCATCACTACCATCCATACCATCACTACCATCCATACCATGACTACCATTCCTACCATCCATACCATCACTACCATCCATACCATTCCTACCATCACTACCATCCATACCATCACTACCATCCATACCATCACTACCATCCATACCATTCCTACCATCACTACCATCCATACCATCACTACCATTCATACCATCACTACCATCCATACCATCACTACCATTCCTACCATAACTACCATTCCTACCATCACTACCATCCATGCCATCACCATCCATACCATCACTACCATCCATACCATCACTACCATCCATAGCATCGCTACCATTCCTACCATCACTACCATCCATACCATCACTACCATCCATACCATCACTACCATCCATACCATCACTACCATCTATGCCATCCTACCATCCATACCATCACTACCATCCATACTATCACTACCATCCATACCATAACTACCATTCCTACCATCCATACCATCACTACCATCCCTACCATCACTACCATCCATACCTTCA
>JAVTVY010039675.1:0-17815 GCA_036873755.1 Hanleya hanleyi | reverse complement strand
GTCTAGTCCGTCATTCATAATCCAGCCGTCGTCCATTAGAGAATATCCGCGTCCATAATCCAAAGACCTATTCCATTTTCCACATAACAGTATTTTCACCAAATTCAAAAAGACAATCATAGTATACATAAACATAGGCTTGTTTCCTGCAAGAGAGAAGCGGTCAACAGTTTTCAATGATGCCGGCAAGACATCATGATGTTCCAAAAATATCAAATCCGTATCGCTGATCAGTATTCTTAAACCGTAATATTCGTTTTAGAGTCGTTATCCAAAAAAGATGTATCTCAGTCACGCTTTGATTGTGACTGTTCATATGAGCACCATGAGGATATTGAAGTACATGTGTTCATACGGCCCCTAGCCCCGGGTTAAGCGGAATTAGACACAAGTTACGAAACGTAGCGCCATAGATCTTGCACGCTACGTTCGTATTTTGCTACCAGCATGCGATATGTATCGCCAAATTTGAGAAACTTTGAGTGGAGGCGCTTGGTGGAATAGCCCTGTTTTATAAGTTTCTGCAACAATGTTTTGTGACGTTGATTATAATCATCACATTTAACACAGGATCTAGCAAATGCTACTAAGCGAGATATATATACGCCATATGCAGGTGCCACTGGAATATTACTATCCAGAAAGGGATAGTTTACGATGTCGAAATTGTAATCATCTCTTTTGTCATAAAGTCGACGAGAGAGAATGCCCGCTTCATTTTTATAGAGATAGAGATCTAAATAAGATGTGCCTGTAGGGCTATCTGTAGTTTCCTTCAAATCCAGTGAAGGTGGATATATATCCTTCACTGCGTCATTTATATAGTGATTATCCACAGCGAGAAGATCGTCTATATAGCGTTTGGTGAATGAGAAGGAACGGGTTTGAATGGATCGGTTTTTGAAAGCGCCTGCATATAGTCATATTCATAAGAGAACAGATATAGGTCAGCCAACAGGGGTGCACAATTAGTACCCATTGGAATACCTATATGCTGCTGATATATTGTGTTGCCAAATTTCACATAGATATGTTTAATGAGAAATTCAAGCAACTCTATAAACAAAGAAACATCCCATGAATGATATCTCTTGTATGTAACAGAGCTAAAGAATGCTTTATGGCTTCCGACATTAATATATCTACGATCAGTTTTCTTGAACACAGATACTATTAATGAACTTAGACGGTCAATAAGGTCCTGATGAGGGATTGTAGTATAGAGAGTCGAGAAATTTCATGTGGATACATGTCTGTACGGTATGTGACCTTTAGCATCAAGCTCTTCCGTAAGACATTTTGAGTTTTTCAATATCCACATACATTCAACGCCAGAGTTCTTAGAAATAATGGCGCAATACCTTTCCCAAAATGTTTTTACCTCCTGAAGGGCCCTCGTCAATAGGGTTGAAAGAAGCTTGGTGGTGCAGCTTCTAGAACCAGCTATGAATCTAGCTGTGTATGGTGATTTATGCATTTTGGGAGTCCAGTACATTTTTGGTATGTCGTTATGATTGGTTGGAAGACCAATCGCCGATCTTCTTCCTGCCATGGATCGTGTTTAGGTATCGTAGTAAGGTTGTGAGCTGCCTTATAATCGGGTCCTGGTTAAGTAGGCGGAATTTAGTCCAATCAGAAAAGATTGCTATGAGATTGTCAATATAGTCCTGTGTTTGAAACACAAAAAAACGCCACTTCCTTTATCAGGTTTGAGAATGACAAATCACTCCTTTAGCTGTTTGAGTAATTTGATTCTTTTCTCATCTGAGGCCAGCCGCTTGTCGTCAAATTCAAGAAATTTACAAGCCATTGCTTGAATTGAATTCTTTATCTTCTCTCGGCTAATGTAGCTCTGTGGAATCATCATGTTTTTGAAGCTGTTCAAACATGCACACAGCGTTGACGATGATATCAGCTTCCGTTGGTGATGCAGCTAGTCTATGTTTTAGTTCAAATTTCAGAACTGTTTCTTCTTCAGCAGTGAGTTGTTCACCGGGGAAGTTAGTTATGATGAAGTTCGAATTATCCTTGCAGCCGCGAATTAAATCTTTCAGAGGGGCGTTGAGTTTCTTTTTCTGTGGGGTATTCACCTTAGCCATCTCTCTGTTACGTTCATAAAGTTAGACCGCGGTTCGCAGTTCGTTATTCGGGACCAGTCATTCAGGGACTCATAACAGCGCCACCTGGCGTCAGATTTGGGATATGAATATGCAAAGATATAGAGCAGGACATTCTGTCTTGCTATGCAGTTTGGAGATCAAAGTACTCGTAATAACAAAATTACAGATTTCTATATCTGAAGAAATAATTGGTGGTCTCCTAGAATAACGAACTGCGAACAGCGAAGCGCGGTCTAACTTTATGAACGTCTCTCTGTTTACCGTTGTCTCAGAGTGGTGCAACAGCACTTTTGCCTTAGACAATATAATTGTGACAGAACTTGAGCAGACCATAATTAATGGCCGTGTGTCCAAATATGCCGTAAAATTCTATGCAAGTTTTGTCGATGATATGTAGTGCCAGCAAAGCCGACAGACTTCTCATCAATATTAAATAAGCTAAATTCATTCCACAAACAACTTAAATTCACTTTTAATGATTTTGTTGGTTCTGACATGTCTGAAGACATACAATATTTGGATATTACTACATAAAATTCCGATACCGCAGTTTATCGAAAACCCACTCACACTGGCCAGTACATTCATGCGAATAGTTTTGAGCCTTGGTCAAGAACAGCTTGGGTTAGATCACTTGTATTCAGAGCACATAAGATTTGTGGCAGTCATATTAATCTATTAAGGGAATTGTCTATGATTAGGAAATTTAGGTCTTGGAATGGAATCTCCAGACATACCGCCAGCAAGTTAGTGGATAATTTAACAAACAAGCACAGCTTACCGAGAGTATCTACCAGGTCTAACAATGATGACAATATGCCCAAAATATGGATAAGACTACAGTACATTGGTCGGGATGGTGAAAGAATATTTCGACAATGCCTCAAGAAAATCAGAAAATATACTCTGGGAAGGGCGCGTTACACTGTTTTATGGGAGACAAAGAAAACAAATTTCTTTGTCAACAACAAGGACACCACCCCAACAACATTTAGAAGCTCTATATAAATTTTCAGATCCAGGATGTGAATCAGGGTACATCCGGAAAACAGACAGATATTTTATTGCTCGCATGAAAGAACATGCTTCTTCCAAATCAGAGGTGTTTAACCATGTAAGCCAGTGCGACAATTTTAGTTACATTCGCCAAATGTTTGATCAAACAAATGGCTCTTTTGGGGATGACCCGATCTATTGGCGCTTATAGAATTAAACACTAAAATTATTGATACAGCAGCTCACTGGTCTCAAGTGTTATTCAGAGAAGCCTTAACCATACGCCGTCACAAACAAATTTTAAACCAATGATTGAAAGCATCAAAGAATTTGAAATTATTTAGGTAATATTATTTATAGATTAACCAGTTTTCTTTTCATAAATTAGACTGTGTATCGTTTCATAATTGTATATTTCCATGCGAGTTACGACATTTATAGGTTTCCATCAATTCTAATGTGGATTGCCCAGAAAATTATACCTATCTTATCTTAAAATGACAGTCCTTATCTGAACGTATTGTAAAATATCGAATGATATAATGAAGGTTTTAGGCTCATTTATATTTTGATCAGGTTATTATATAGAAAATCATATATATATCTCGTGTTTGGCTAATTTGTCATTTTAATATGTGCATGTACGCGTTGCAGAGAGGAGTCCCGATTAACCTCAGAGATGTTAACCAGAGGTTGAATTAGGGTCAGGTTTCCTGCATCCTGTATAAATGGAAACTTGCACTTGAATTAACTTTATCTACATGTGCAGGGTTTGCTCTGAAATGAATATAGCTGATGTATACGGATTCGATTTGACAAATGGAAATGGTGAACTGTGTTTGACCATGGGAGCCTTTCTGAAACGGACATGATTCCCTCTCGATTGGTTTCTCGTGATTAAATGACGTATTGAGTTGTATATGCATATAAACTGAATGGAGATAGCATTTCTTTAGACTAGAAGACCCTGTCTCCTTTGAACGCATCGTGTTCATTGTTAGAAGTGAAATGTTTGTATACCATTTGGACTGCTGTACTATGTGATGTCTACCAACGAATAAATGCGAGTTTATTGTGAAGAAGCTTCAATCTTGTGTCAAATCTTTGGAGGCAACTTCAGAGTCGAACGAGCACTTCTGGTACAGGTTATGCAAAGACGAACCCTTCAGTAAATAGAGTTTGCGAACTTCTCTGTATACTGTAAAACGTTTGCATTGGCGACCCCGACGAGACCTTAAAAAAATCAAGATTGAAGTAGACGGAATCAAGTATGGCAGAGCAACCGGTCCGTGTCCAAGAATTACAGGCGATCGCACAAGGTGTGCCATCATTAATAAATGATGTGCGTGAGGACAATGCGGCCAGTGAGAGAGCACGGTTGCATCGAGAAAAATTACGGGACTATGTGTCAACAATACGAAAATGTGACAGACTTATACCGAGTGATGTGCGGGAATGGCTAGATGAATGTCAGCTAGCTACACAAGCTATTCCGCAAATTCAAGGGAGTCCAGCACATATCGCATCAATGCCGACGGTGGGAGGACTGCACCGTGACATTGAACTGTTTTTAGTGGATAAAGGCCGTTCAGTGATAACATGGGACGTGATACGAGATCACGTGGTATCGGCCTTTGTATCAGCAAATGAGGTCGAGCGGTTAAAATGTGAATTGGAGACTGTTCCTCAGCGACCGGGTGAACCAGTTAACTCCTATAACCGACGATTTCGTGACATGGCCAGCCGAGCGTATCCATCGACCAATGATGATTCTAAACGTGTGGTGTTGCGTGCTTATATTAAATCGCTGGATTACAACACATATAAAGGAAGTGGTAAGAGGTGCCGACATACTGACTGCGTCACATGACTTCACATAATAGCCTTCTGGTTAACCTATTCTAAAGCACATACCAAGAATCTAACGATTCGTGATATGTGTTGTATCTCAGGTACGCTTTTATTGTACCTGTTCATGTGGCAACTTGGATGATATGACCACACGGCCCCTAGCACCGGCATAAGCGGTATTAGATACAAATCTGGAGAGCTATGATGGAAACGCTCTGACAACTCGTATACTGGTAATTGGTGAGCTGTTTCGCTGTGACAACACGTACAAGCATTTGCACGCAAAATTATTCTGAACAGGAGAGCAGAGGATATAGACCAAACGATGACGTATATAGAAGAACAGACGTCCCGTCTAGCGTTGTTGTCCACCATGAACTTGAATGAGCCCGTCCCAATGGAGATTAATGCGTCCCAGTCACCTATTGATCTCTGTCTACAGGAGATTCGTAAAACAAATAGTGCTTTTGAAAGTCAACAGAGACAATTTAGCAATCGGATGGACAAGTTGGAACGGGGACAACAGCAACAACGACGACGACAAAATGATCAGGTGAGGTCAAATCTTCAACGTGGTCAAAACCAGTCCATACGGCAACCCCACGAGCAACAGGGACGACGAAATGACAACGTAAGACGACGGATTACCTGTTGGGCGTGTGGATGTATCGGACAGCGGCAATCTGAATGTATGAATGCGCCTAATTCTCAGTATCAAGCCACAATGCACCGACAGCCGGGAAACGACACAGGGCTGAGTTTCCGAGCACCCCGGGAAGGTTCTCGGCCCAGTTAAAATTGGATGGACAGGTAATTACGGCCTTAATAGATACAGGCGCAACAACCTCTCTATTACGACAGGATATATGGCAAAAACTTTCTGGAAAGGGTCCATTAAAGAAGACAGGTGCAATCTACGCTGTAAATGAAACACCGCTGAAAAGTTCAGGCCAAACTGAAGTAAAATTTTTGAATGCTTCACCAGTACCTGTTGTTGTTGTTCCAGAGATGTTTCATGAATGCATTTTGGGCTCAGACGCATTACATCTGGGACGAGTTCAGCTTGACTGTCCACTAGGTCGAATGAGATGGTTTGGACGTGTATATCAGCTAATTCACCCCGATCACGAGGAGGGATTAACGTCACCGAAAGTATACGTGAGACAACAGGATACAAGGAAATTGATGATGTAATAGAAGAGTTTCACGAGATATTTGACGTGGCCAAAACACCTGGAGCTGGGAAAAACCCAAGAGTAGAATGTACCATACCCGCAGGAAATCATCCACCCATCCGACAACGTGCCTATACGATACCTTTGATGAAACAGCATATCGTAAAGGATCAGGTAAAGCAGATGCTGCAAGCAGGTGTGATTCGTCCATCCTCTTCCCCTTGGGCGTCACCCATTACACCTGTGCCCAAGAAAGATGGCACTACCAGATTTTGCATAGATTTTCGTAAATTGAATGCGATAACCCGAAAGGACAGTTATCCATTACCTTTGATTTCAAACATTTTTGACTCTTTGGGAGGTGCTTCTATTTTTACGACACTTGACCTTAAGTCCGGGTATTGGCAAATTCCAGTTTCTCCGAGAGACATAGAAAATACTGCATTTATTTGCTCAGTGGGTCTATATGAATGGGTTTCTATGCCATTTGGATTCTGTAATTCGGATGCTATTTTCCAAAGAGCCATGCATGACATCTTTCATGATTATGTAGGTAAGTTTATTTTTGTCTACGTGGACGATATTGTCATTTATTCACGCAACGAAGTCGAGCATGCTCACCATCTAAAGCTTGTCCTACAAAGGTTATTAGAGTAGAACTTACTTCTAAAACAAAAAAATGTGTTTTTGCTGCAAATTCTGTTGATTTGTTAGGGTATCATATTTCTCAGCATGGTATCTCCCCGCAAGATCAAAACGTTCAAGCTATTCGTGATATGCCCGCCCCTGAGTCTGTCAATGAGATACGTTCTCTGTTGGGCATGTCAGGATATTATAGAGCATGCATCCCTGGTTACGCAAACCTTGTAGAGCCTCTCGTGTCATTGACACGAAAGCATGTGAGGTTCAAATGGGGCCAATCTCAACAAGATGCTTTTGATAAGGTCAAGTGCATCTTATGCAGTGATGTAGTGTTGGCCTATCCAAATTTACAAAAGCCGTACAAGTTGTTTACAGATGCATCGAATTATGCAGTAGGGGCAATTCTAGTTCAAGAAGATGATCAGGGCGTCGATAAGGTAATTCAGTATGTCTCAGCCACATTGAAAGATAGTCAATTGCATTGGCCTGTTATCGAAAAAGAAGTCTACGTAGTAATCTATGCTTTACGGAAGTTGAGACCATACCTGTATGGTGCAGACTTCGTGGTTTACACGGACCATAAGCCTTTAAAAAGCCTGTTCGTTAGCGAAGTTAGAAATACCAAAGTTCAACGCTGGGCAGTTTTGATAGCTGAGTACGGTTGTACAATCGAATACATCAAAGGGAGCAAAAATATTCGAGCCGACATGCTTTCTAGAATTCGTAGGCAACCAGACATTGCTACATTTGATACCGACGATTAAGTCATCCCAGAAGTACCTGAAGGTGTATTACCTTACACACCGCTATCGGTATATGGTATTGATTTGGACGATCTTCATGCCCAGCAAACGAAAGAATTTGATAATCTTTTTACTCTTCCTTCGGATGAGCATATGGTGCACAATGGGATTCTTTATTCCACCAGATGTCCTTCCGCCCTGGATGCTGATTATCCTCGAGTCATTTTACCGTCAATATTTCGAAATCAGGTCATAAACCAAGCCCATGTTCGCGCTGGTCACCAAGGTCTGCATAAGACTATAAGTTTGATTAGAGATGCTTTTGTTTGGCAAGGTATGAGAAAAGATATTACTGAAGTCTTAGATACTTGTTCCACCTGTCAGGTTAACCGACGAGTACGCTCTCGACCGAAGTATACGGAAATGCCTATGCCCAAATATCCGGGACAGATTATTGGTATGGATCTGATCGGTCCATTAGTTCGATCAGCGAAGGGAAATGTATACATCCTTACGATAGTGGATCACTATTCTGGCTGGGCAGAAGCTTATCCCATTCGAGCGAAGTCAGCTGAAAATGTTGAAAGTAAGTTTATTGCAGAATATTGCCCTCGGCATGGAATTCCATAAATTGTTATCACCGATTTGGGTAAGCAATTCAATGCTAATGAACTCAGAGAGAAGTTCCGTGACTTGGGCATTGATCATAGACGGACAACGCCCTATCACTCCCAGACAAATGGTCGAACTGAACGCTTTAATAAAACTCTTAAGAACATTCTCCAGAAATTAGTCAATAATCAATCACGACATTGGGAGAGTGAACTTAGTTCCGCTTTGATGGCCTATCGAAATACACGCCACGCTACAACGTCGTACACACCGTTCTATCTTACATACGAACGACGAGCACGTGTACCGTTATCTTTACCGGTAGACGCATCGCAAGATTTAGGTGATCGACTTAATCATTTGAGTAATGCTCTTCACAGAGCACGTGCTTAGACTGTGAAGTCTCGTATGTATCATCGCGAGCAAGTTAATCGTCGTGCTCGTGAAGGAAAGTTTGAAGTGAGAGATTCCGTTGTTGTTAAGGCTGATGAACGAATTAAGCTCACTGCTCATTGTGACCCACAGTACGAAATCTTTAAGGTTAACGGTCCTGTGGCACATATCCGCCATCAACGTTCGGATAAAACTCGAGTTGTCAACATTTCCAAACTTCGTGTAGTTGATCCTCAAATTTTATGGGATTCTGTCCGGCCACGTCCTAAACTCAATCCAGAATTGGGTACGCAAAGTTTAAAACGAGCCGAACATCAGTTACATATAGCTATCCCTTTGCCTCGTGAGCAAATAGATACGCCTGTGGTAGAGACTGATGGACAGTTGCCAGTCTCCGCCTCCTCTCCAATACAATCTAACCATGCGCCTGTCATTCAGCTGCCTGAGTTGACAGAGCCGACTGACGTTGAAATGGATAGGGAGAGTGTGGGTGATACGACGGAAGCTAATATATTAGGGGAGCCAATTGCTGAGGGTAATGAGTCTGATCATAATGACATGGACACCTCCCTTCATGGCTATTATTTGCGCAAGCGTAGACAACAAACATCGCCCTCTCCAGTTTTCCATCGTAAACAACGTCGCACTTATACTTTCCGGTATCAGTGGATGTAGGTCTAATCATGTTTCTGACAGCACTGTTATTTATGCTACAAGTTCCCTTGGTTCGGACTGTGATTACACCTTTGCAGAATGGTGTTCTTGTTACCGGTCAAACACCCGTTATCCTAGTTAAGGCTGAATGGACGATTATTGTGACAATTACTCCACCACAACTTCCCGCTGATTTTTATGTACGTGTGCAAGAACTTCATCGTGTGGTTAACAAATCTCTCTCTAACGTTCGAGTGACGCATACCGATCTTTTAAGTTGGTTTTATCGTTTCCATCACCTAGTTGACCAGACTGAGCGTGCTAATTCGTATGTTCCAAAACCTAACAGAGTTCGGCGAGGTTTATTGGATTTTTTAGGTGAAATTGGTTCCGCCCTGTTTGACTTTGCTAGTGCTAAAGATATAGAACAACTCCGGCGATTGATTCAAACTACGCTAACTGCTGCTAATGGTATTGCCCATTTTTCCAATGAACTTGCTACAGCAGGAATGGCAGCGTCTTTACCTTTTATTGAAGTTTAACCAAATCCTTGGTGCCTTGGAATTAACCATGCGTACTTTTACCGAGGCTCATTCACGATATACGCTGATCATGTTGGATTAAATACTCGATCAGGGTGGTATTTTCGCCCTAACCGTTGTACAGGTGAGACACCTCGGGTGTGCTATGGTAACGCCATGATGGATGCACACCATATTCCCTGTGTTGTGAGTATCTTGACCGGTACCCCAAGTGGTTCGTGCTTGGTTAAATTGACTCAGACTAACGATACAACCAGCAAAATATTTGAGTTCGCTTCAGGTGAGTTTGTCTTGCAAACTTTTGGAGAAGATGTCTCTGAACATTGTGATGGTACATCCACGTCAACCCATAAGCTGTCCGCAGGACTATATTTATTGAGTCCAAATAATTGTACTTTTAGCGGACTAGGTTGGAGACTAAGCCAGGTCCAGGTTATGACTCGTACTGTATCGCTCTCTTCCAGTGTTATTGCCTTACCATCCTTTAACATTCCTACAGTTTTAAATGAGTCTAACATTTTGACTCAACACCCTGGCATGATCTCCGTAAAGTGAAGTATGTTCCCCTACAGCCTTTAGGAATGGTTGAAAATAGTGCGGCTATTTCTGTCACTTTTCGAGACATTCTGATGTACTTAAGTGTTTCTTTCGTTTTAGTATGCATACTTGTTTTTATTATTGTCCGGATTATGAAACGTTTCAACTTATGTTTTTGTTGTTTTGCGCATTGTTTGTCCAAGTCTCTAGAGCGCTCCACTTCTGTACCATCACCCGCTAATGATGATGTTGTATTACAAGATGTTCAATCAACTTGTGGATTTGAATTTTCTCAGTCCTGAATTACTAATGGTTTTGTCTAAATTAGTTAGATGTTGTTTTGGCCGAGATGACCATCTAACTTCCGCTAGGGAAGGTATGTGAAATTTCAAATGAATGTTAGAGGAGTGCATGCCTTAAAAGCATTTATTTGGTTTCATATTTTCCTGACCATCTTTTTAATTGCTTATTTTAACCTAGTATTAATTCATGATTTGATAATTTTGCTTTAACATTTGGAACATGTCAATTGATCTTTTCATTTTTATTCTTTGGTATCTGATATATCTATTTTTGATTTTTAAGTTGTAACCATTCTATTATAAGTCCTTTTTCCTGCATGATACCATATGATATTTGCTATATATTGATTGATAGTATATGAGTTAATTGTTGTTGGGAGAACTAACAATTAACGTGTGGTAACGAAGGTATGTAAAATATCGAATGAGATAATGAAGGTTTTAGGCTCATTTATATTTTGATCAGGTTATTATATAGAAAATTATATATATATGTCGTGTTTGGCTAATTTGTCATTTTAATATGTGCATGTACGCGTTGCAGAGAGGAGTCCCGATTAACCTCAGAGATGTTAACCAGAGGTTGAATTAGGGTCAGGTTTCCTGCATCCTGTATAAATGGAAACTTGCACTTGAATTAACTTTATCTGCATGTGCAGGGTTTGCTCTGAAATGAATATAGCTGATGTATACGGATTCGATTTGACAAATGGAAATGGTGAACTGTGTTTGACCATGGGAGCCTTTCTGAAACGGACATGATTCCCTCTCGATTGGTTTCTCGTGATTAAATGACGTATTGGGTTGTATATGCATATAAACTGAATGGAGATAGCATTTCTTTAGACTAGAAGACCCTGTCTCCTTTGAACGCATCGTGTTCATTGTTAGAAGTGAAATGTGTGTATACCATTTGGACTGCTGTACTATGTGATGTCTACCAACGAATAAATGCGAGTTTATTGTGAAGAAGCTTCAATCTTGTGTCAAATCTTTGGAGGCAACTTCAGAGTCGAACGAGCACTTCTGGTACAGGTTATGCAAAGACGAACCCTTCAGTAAATAGAGTTTGCGAACTTCTCTGTATACTGTAAACCGTTTGCAGTATGTAGAAATATTCAATATAGGTACATATCCGCCATATCGTCATACTTTATTCATTATGCATTCTTTTCATCAATTAGATTGTGTATTTTATCAATGTAATGACACAATTTGTAGATCGCTATCAGGTTATCTCTTAACGTTTAATGTCAACAACAATTTTCTGAAAATGACATTTTTAATATCCGTCCAACCTGATTGACATTACTGGTTTACCTATTAATAAATGTGTATTGGCCAAGATGACATTATGCCGTGTGTATTACGTGTATAGCCTCCAGTCAAATTCGAACTAGTGCTTTGACATCGTAGACATCTCTTTTAGTTCATGCAGTAATCAGTGATGCTCTGGGTTTGATCCTGACGACGAGGACAACATTCGGCCTAGACTGATGACTGCTTAACCAGCAATGTCCATTCACTGTGTCCGGTTGATTGAATGAGCTTGTCTGTATTGATTTGGTACTGACCTGATTTCTGATTACACTCTATCGATTATGGACACAAACAAAAGCTGGCTACTGAAATGTCGGATCTGACGCTCGTATTCATACATATATGAACACAGACGCCGGCTGGTTACTGAAATGTCGGATCTGACGCTCGTGTTTATATATATATGAACACAGACACCGGCTGGTTACTGAAATGTCGGATCTGACGCTCGTATTCATGCATATATGAACACAGACGCCGGCTGGTTACTGGAATGTCGGATCTGACGCTCGTGTGTATATATATATGAACACAGACACCGGCTGGCTACTGAAATGTCGGATCTGACGCTCGTATTCATACATATATGAACACAGACGCCGGCTGATTACTGAAATGTCGGATCTGACGCTCGTGTTTATATATATATGAACACAGACATCGGCTGGTTACTGAAATGTCGGATCTGACGCTCGTATTCATGCATATATGAACACAGACACCGGCTGGTTACTGAAATGTCGGATCTGACGCTCGTATTCATGCATATATGAATACAGACGCCGGCTGGTTACTGAAATGTCGGATCTGACGCTCGTGTTTATATATATATGGACACAGACACCGGCTGGCTACTGAAATGTCGGATCTGACGCTCGTATTCATACATATATGAACACAGACGCCGGCTGGTTACTGGAATGTCGGATCTGACGCTCATGTGTATATATATATGAACACAGACACCGGCTGGCTACTGAAATGTCGGATCTGACGCTCGTATTCATGCATATATGAACACAGACGCCGGCTGGTTACTGAAATGTCGGATCTGACGCTCGTATTCATGCATATATGAATACAGACGCCGGCTGGTTACTGAAATGTCGGATCTGACGCTCGTGTTTATATATATATGAACACAGACACCGGCTGGTTACTGAAATGTCGGATCTGACGCTCGTATTCATGCATATATGAACACAGACGCCGGCTGGTTACTGGAATGTCGGATCTGACGCTCGTGTGTATATATATATGAACACAGACACCGGCTGGCTACTGAAATGTCGGATCTGACGCTCGTATTCATACATATATGAACACAGACGCCGGCTGATTACTGAAATGTCGGATCTGACGCTCGTGTTTATATATATATGAACACAGACATCGGCTGGTTACTGAAATGTCGGATCTGACGCTCGTATTCATGCATATATGAACACAGACACCGGCTGGTTACTGAAATGTCGGATCTGACGCTCGTATTCATGCATATATGAATACAGACGCCGGCTGGTTACTGAAATGTCGGATCTGATGCTCGTGTTTATATATATATGGACACAGACACCGGCTGGCTACTGAAATGTCGGATCTGACGCTCGTATTCATACATATATGAACACAGACGCCGGCTGGTTACTGGAATGTCGGATCTGATGCTCATGTGTATATATATATGAACACAGACACCGGCTGGCTACTGAAATGTCGGATCTGACGCTCGTATTCATACATATATGAACACAGACACCGGCTGGCTACTGAAATGTCGGATCTGACGCTCGTATTCATACCTATATCAACACAGACGCCGGCTGGTTACTGAAATGTCGGATCTGACGCTCGTATTCATACATATATGAACACAGACACCGGCTGGCTACTGAAATGTCGGATCTGACGCTCGTGTTTATATATATATGAACACAGACACCGGCTGGTTACTGAAATGTCGGATCTGACCCTCGTGTTTATACATATATGGACACAGACACCGGCTGGTTACTGAAATGTCGGATCTGACGCTCGTATTCATACCTATATGAACACAGACACCGGCTGGTTACTGAAATGTCGAATCTGGCGCTCGTGTTTATATATATATGGACACAGACACCGGCTGGCTACTGAAATGTCGGATCTGACGCTCGTATTCATACATATATGAACACAGACGCCGGCTGGTTACTGAAATGTCGGACCAGACGCTCGTGTTTATATATATATGAACACAGACACCGGCTGGTTACTGAAATGTCGGATCTGACGCTCGTATTCATGCATATATGAACACAGACACCGACTGGTTACTGAAATGTCGGATCTGACGCTCGTATTCATACATATATGAACACAGACACCGGCTGGTTACTGAAATGTCGGATCTGACGCTCGTGTTTATATATATATGAACACAGACAACGGCTGGTTACTGAAATGTCGGATCTGACGCTCGTGTTTATACATATATGGACACAGACACCGGCTGGTTACTGAAATGTCGGATCTGACGCTCGTATTCATACATATATGAACACAGACGCCGGCTGGTTACTGAAATATCGGATCGGACGCTCGTGTTTATACATATTTGAACACAGACACCGGCTGGTTACTGAAATGTCGGATCTGACGCTTGTGTTCATATATATATGGACACAGACGCCGGCTGGCTACTGAAATGTCGGATCTGACGGTCGTATTCATACATATTTGAACACAGACACCGGCTGGTTACTGAAATGTCGGATCTGACGTTCGTGTTTATACATATATGAACACAGACACCGGCAGGCTACTGAAATGTCGGATCAGTCGCTCGTATTCATACATATACGGACATGGCATATGACAGTGCAATTCCAAGACCTCATTTGAATCAAGATGATGACGATGATGCTGCCTTTACTTGTCAGTCCATCATTTCACTCCCTTCTGTTTGGTGACGGTGTGACGGAAACGGTGACCCGATGCATCCAGTGTCCGGGGGACACTCGCGTCTAGACGTAAGTGTCCCAAGACACTAAGATATGGATTTAATTGTCCGTCGGGCATTCAGGTCTGGATATGGATGTCCTGGGACACTGGCTTTCAGGAGGCGAAAGTCCTAACCTGGAGCCCAGTGTCCGCCTCGATTACTACTTTCGATTTTCCATCCAGTTTACAGGTGAACATGTGTACCAGAGAGTAGTATGGGAAGGGGAGTTACAGCGTTACTGACCTACTTCCGACAGGTGGCGCCAACAGATCATTTCCCGCTGACCTTTGTGAAGTCACTTCCGGTTCCGGTCATGTGAGATAAAGTGACCTTTGTTGTGCGCATGGTCACTTCCGATAACGTGACCGGAACCGGGAGGTCAGCCGAAAGTGACCTGTTGACGTCACCGGTTGTAAGTAGGTCAATAACGCCCTAAGCCCTACAGCTCTCTGTCTCTCCCTCCTACTCAGGAGGTGAGTGAGGACGAAAATGAAACAAAAAAACATGATAATTTTAACAGAAAATCTTGAAATTTATGCTAAGAAATAGCCAGGTAAGACGAGGGCGCTAATTTGGATCTATGTGGAATCAAATATCCTGCGGAACAAAGAATAACCGCGATTTGTGAGAAAGCAAGCATCATTTCTGAGAAAGTAAATAAACATGTCCGTTTAAAGATGTAATCAGTCGCAAATATCTCCAAAGAACCTAAAATTAATAGTTTATTCATCACATATTCTGGGTTAAAAAAACATGTATGCAGAACACAGCGGGTATGTATTCTATACGTTGGCCAATGGGGAACATCGACTTGTTTCCGAGTTTTCCGGGGTTTTCTGTATATCTTGGGCTAGTTTATGCAAAAATTTCCTTGTTTAACCCTACCAGAGCTGGTGACGGGACGGGCCACAGCCCCCCCCCCCCACCAAACTTTCTGCGCAATCTCCGGAACGACAAAAAATTGACAGCAGACACTCCGTGAATTTGTAGTTGGGGTCATTCCGAGCCTATTTGATCACGGGTTATTTGTCATGCATTCCTTTTTTGGAAAAATTACACGAATAAAATCGCAAAATTTGTTTAAAAAATCGACCAAGAAATGTACTTTTTGAAAATGACGTCACTGTGACGTCATCAGAGCAGCCATCTTGGATTTTGTTTTACATTTTTTTGGTACAGGTTGACGGAACGAACGGTATAGTGTGGTACGTTTAAGTCTCTCTACCTCAAGGGATAAGAAAAATAGGTACGGGAGGGTTTTTGTTTTGCCACTTTTCGTCGAGGAAAAGCGAAATTTTGAAGAAATATGACAAAAACGTCACTTTTCTGGTACCTCACGTGGCCGCCATCTTGAATTTACCCATGATCCTCTGCTCCGGGGGTTATGCAAATAGGCTCAAAATGACCCCAATATGATAAACGATAAAGTCAAGGAGTTTCAGTTCTCCATTTTTTGTCGTTCCGGAGATAGCGTAGAAAATTTGATGGGGGGAGGCATTTCGCCCCCCCCCCCCCCAGGCCAGGTAGGGTTAACACAGAATTTCTTCAGATTTCTCGCATTCGTAGTAACCGCGGAAACCTTTAAACCGCGAAGTAAAGCTAGCAATCGCAGTATAAAGGTTACTCCGCGGTTTAAAGGTTTACTCGACGGTTTAAAGGCTTATTCTGCGGTTTAAACGGTGTAAACGTTTCCAAGAGTTTTGTTTGGTTTTCGTTGAAATAAAAAAACCCGATAAAGTCATTTATGACGACGTTACTAGAAATGACAAAAATGTAAAGAAAACGTGTGATAAACTTAAATCTGTTTGAAGAAAATAGGCGAAGATCAAGAACATTCCCAAGAAATGCAGAAAATGTAATAAAAAAATGTAAACAAAAACAATTATAAAAAATGTCGATGTCCCCTATGAGTCACCCTAATTCTTGAATGTCCCCTATGGGCCATCCTTATTCAGTCTTGGATTGAATAGGCGAATATACCCGGTGTTTGTCATGAATACACCATTAGTTTGCGAGTGCCTTAGGTTGAACTACCGGTACTGTACATATATTAGCCATATATGAAGTCTACAAAATATATTAATTGCGGGTCATCATCCGAACGCATGGCACGATCATACGTAGAAACTTCTGCTCGTAGCCATGCGGTAACGGGTGCTATCTGAGTGTAATAGGGCGTTTCCCAAATGGTCACATCCGACTGGCCCCGTTACATCCGACATCGGTGCAATCACATGAAATGATCCCATGGTGGGCCTCGAAGTGCCCCCATCACAAAATAAAAAGTATATCATTTTCCTGTGGTCTGCCGCCGATTTTATTTTGTTTTCAAATATGTTAGGCCGTTTGTTTCTTAAGATAAACAAAGAAGCATGCTCCACTAGAGTGAGAAATAAAATAGCTAATTTGCACAACTTCGTTTTGGTCTCGCATAGACTCCCCCAGTCTTGCGCCTCGTGAAACTGACATGTTTGCATGTGTGAGAAATATTTGAATACAGATAATTTCATTGGCTCGTTTAAATGGGGCTGACATTTGACCTCATGCTTTGGGAACAACTTTCGAACTGGATTATCTCCCTCTAGATAGATGGCGCCGTGTGAAATACATGCCGAATCACAGCGAAAATCTAAGGGTAGTGTTAAGTGAAACGTGAAATGCCCTTAGAAAGCTAAGATGTTGCGGGTCAGAAGAACTCACTTTTCGCATTTCTATGTAAATGGGTTATACCAAAAAAAAAAATGATATCTCGCTCAAACAATCGAAGATAAAACTCATAATAAATATATTCAATTTCATAATCAAAACAACCGAATTTTGTTGCCATACTGCTACCTGATAATTCCTTTGAGCCTTTTTTACACACCTGGTCAGGTACTCAATATAATGCATTAATTTCGTAGGAGTGCAATATATGAATGCAGTAATCAGATATTTTATTT